>CM076570.1:779207297-779383687 GCA_034641835.2 Pinus albicaulis
ATATAAAATGAAATTGTCAAGAGAAGAAGGAATCACTTCATACTTTATGAGGATTTCTGAAATAAGAGATCAACTGCGGGAACTGGGAGAAGTAATGTCTGACACTGAGATGACTACAATGGTGCTAAATGCTCTACCAGAAGAATGGGGAAACTTCACTTCAATTTTATACGGGAAGAAAGAAGCCACACCATTCCATGATTTATGGTCTCTATGTAAAATAGAGGAAAAAAGATTGAAAGCCAAAGCTGATACAGGATCAAGTGAAGGGAATCAAGCCTTTGCAACCATATCCAGGAAGAAAGGAAGATTCTATAAATTTGGTTCTCAAAATAAAAGAAGAAATATGGAAAAAGTACGATGCTTTGGATGTAATGAACTTGGGCATTATAAAAGAGATTGTCCTAAATCTGAAAAGGACAAGAGAAAAAGGGAAGAAGCGTATGTCTCAGATATGAGGGAAGAACCTGATGCAAAGAAATCTAAGAAAGAAGAAGCGAGAGATTTTTACTATGATTGAGATCATCTTCTCCTTTAAGTGATTTTTGTTGGTTGTAAAATAGTATGATAGGAAGCAATGTATATTGATGGCATCTTGATAAAAGCATGGTAGGAGCTCCTAGTGAAACAGCTCCGAGAAAACCTCATTGATAACATTGCTGATGGAAGACAGTCATCAAGATCAAGGGTCATCATGGAAACAGGTGCTGACATTTTCTAATGGAGTTCTCTATGAATTCACTAATTAGAAAGAAAGAAAAATGGTTTCATCAAGAATTCTATGCTACAGAATTCTGGGATGTGATGACATATTGATAAAGCAGGTCAAGGGAATGAAGCTCTTCATTCTAGAAAAAATGCTACAGGATGACTCAAAAGGAAAAAGGTATGAGGTATATATATATTTATATGCTGACACTGGATGCTGTGAAATCATGTCATATGGTTGCACGTAATGGACTTCTATATTTAGAAGTATGATCTATTGAGGAGGATCTCTCACAGTGCACTAACAAATGAAATCAAAATAATATATCCTCATATGGAATATGAGGTGGTTGTATATGAACAAGGAACTGGAAATTGTAAGCTCCTGTGAATGAAAATGTGTGGAAAGGAAGAGATCATGAAGTGCAACCATGTCAAGAGGCAGTTATCATCCGAAAGCCAAGAAGATGTGACTAGAATATCTCCTAAGAGGATATGTAGACTTCGATAGAAGTCTGGTAAAGAAGAAGACCCTTGACCAAACATATCATTAGGAGATGTTTCAATCTGAATAAAGGATGCAAATGCCTATAGGAAGATGTCATGGTGAAAGATCATCGTTGGGGTAACTTTTGTTTTAAAAGTTCATACGTATATGTTTATCTGGATGAATTTGTGTAGGGCTGTTAATCAAGGGAAAGGATGTAAGATCCTTGGAGATGATTCAAAAGAAAGCAGCGTGGCATAAAAGGTGGACCAGATAAGAAAGACAGATGAATCACTTTTTGGTAGATGACATGACTCATGAATGAAAGTGATGGATGATTTTTGCCCTGTGGAGCTAAAGTTGAAGATTCATCAATATCGAAATCCATGACATCGAGGGGAGGAATTCTTCATGAGCAGTTGGGTGTCTCACCATTGCTGCTACAAGTCTTTGATTGAGAGGGAGCCTGGTGACAAGTTTCTTACTTGGAAGAAACTGGGTAATTCCTAAGAATGAGCTTAGGTACATTCCTTATATAGGATTGAGTACATTTCCTTCTGGAATAGGTCCTCCCTGGCTGAGAGGGAGAGATAGACACATCATTATGGTCTTCATTTGGGAAGACAAAATGGAGGATTGGGTAATCATCTGGCATTTGATACTCTTTGAGAATGTGTTAAGGCATTCAAGATAAGAGTAGTCGGGTACCAATATTCTTTGAGGGCTAGCTACCCAAGAGAAGAATAGTCCAAGAAGGTCATACTTTGGGAACACCCGGGTGGAGTATGTACCTTGGAGAGAGAATGACTATGGTTTCTATAAGTCACGTGTCTCGCCAGCATTGTAGCCCATTGTCTCGTTGAGAGATGGGGTTGTTAGTCAAGGCCTTGCACTAGGACAATGCTGGTTGAAATGATGCTATACAGATGTGATTAACAATCTAATTCTTCTTATGAGATCCTTCTGTTTGAAAGTGACCATGTACCTGTATGAATATCTCCCTAGTTAAGAGGAAGTGTTGAAAAGTGTAACTAGGATTGGTCCTCATATTAACTATGTAATTATGACTTATGTAAAGAAGAAGACAAAGATAATAAATGTATTTTGTTGTACTTGCTTCATGGGTTTCATGAGCAAGATTTTATTATAGGTCAATAGACTTCTTCTTGATGTCTATAGGGGTTTGTCTTCTAGTATAATTAAGAGTTGTGATTATGAAGTGTCTAGTCTAAAGAATGTCTCCAAGACCTTGTGGAAGAATGGCACATAACAACCCTCTAGAATACCCACATTCAACGCTGAAGATAATCCTATTTAAAAGTAAGGAAGTCGGCCTACTTACAGTAACAATGTCGGCCTACAAACTTGGTGTAGGGTCAGCCTAAAGGCATGTCAAAGAACAATATATATAAAGTGACCTGCGGCTCATTTGACATAGTGAAAATGCGGATCTCTCTGTAATTTCCATAGTGAAAATTGTGGATTGTTCTATGTCATCAAGTGTGGATTCAGTGGTCAAAAAGGTGCGGATTTCAGAAGGTTAAAAGTGCGGATTTCTGAGATATGGTACAAGGCTATAGTGCAGATCTATCTGAGGTATCAAAACACTTGTTTTTTGGATATTATCTCAGGAAGAACCTGCGGATATCACACAGAAGTACTGCATACTGTTTTGTGACACCAAGCAGAGCAAAGATCCTGAATCATAAGCAAAGTTAAAGTGTGGATATGTTTGAAGGACTTACTAATTGTATTAAGGTTAGATTATACAATACATAAAGTTGAGACAGTGACCTAAAGAAGAAAGAAGTCTTAAAGGAATAAAGTTACAAGTGTATGCAAGGTGAAGAAGATTTAGCCTCCAATAGTTGACTAAGTAATAAGAAGTAAAACTTAGAGACCAAGTTCTCTAGTACTAGTGCAGGTCAGTGCAGATTGGAGCAAAAGAGAAGGATCAGTGTTGGAGGCAGTCAATGAAGTAATGACAAGGTATTGGAGGCATTCATAGGTCAAGGGTCTAAGTCTTGGTCATGGTACTTGTCATTTGAAGATCTATAAGAAGAATTTCTTGTGGGTTTTCCTCTCCAAGAGGGAGAGGTTTTGCCCTGGCTCGAAAAGCCTAACTTTGTGTCTTTTGTATTTTGGTAATTGACTTGATGAAAGACTAAATAATCTAAGCAAGAGAAGACATAAGTAACTCAATTAATCTCACAAGTAATTATCAAGAAGAGAATTTGAATTAATCACCGGCCCTCCAAATTCTCAACACAAGTGAAAGCCACCAATCATTAGGGACAATGATCATAGATGCATCATAGTGGACCATACTTAACTATTAAGCGCATAATAACACTTCAAACCGAGATCGCCTTCAATTATCTAACTAGACCAAATCCTATAAAGTGTTCCCTACTTGTGTAGAGATGGCTAGATGGTCAACCCTATTAGGTGCTTCTAGCTCCTAACGGGAGGTGACATGTCCTAGGTGAACCGTTCAATCCATAGGTTCTTTTGGCATGGAAGGGAAGGACTTCAGGGCAAGGTGCCATGGCCATGGGACCAGTTGACAGAGGTCCATGATCCATCATCTTGAAATTATAGATGTAAGGAGGGAGCAATTGTGGAGGCATTAGTTACCCCTTTCCTTGACCTTCTTTTTCCACTCCTCTGGTGTTCCTTTTACTTATTTTCGATAATGCTTTGAATAGGAGCATAACTTAGGATCCCAAGCGCGGGTTTAATGATTTAGCATCTTTTTACCCCTTAATGATGAGTCAGATTATCATTCATCAAGGTTGGGACATGCAAGGGTTCCTTAATTATGTCATGGAACATCAAGTCCTCAATGAACAGGGTGATGGCGAATGAGCAAGGGTAGAGCTCATGCTAGGATTTTTCCCACACACTAATTAATGTCTTGACCATCTTTTGCACTTTAACTTTATTTTTCTTTATTGTGGTCATTTTATGTTTTTAATGTTCTTTAAGTTGCATCAACTTCCATAGCAAAGTTTCTGACCCGGACTCAAAGATGAGAATAAGAGGGTGCCAATCCTAATGAACAAATGACCACAAACCCGAAGAATGGAGATGAAATATAGGGAATGACGGAAGTGGTAAGTATGGAATAATTAGGGATACACTACTTCGATCCAAGTCTCCCAGGCAGAGCCCCTCCTATGACCCTAAGGCCTGAAAGGAGGTCCCACTGGACTAGGGTCAAAAACTAACCTACCTAGTAAAATGAGAGAACATATTTACAGTCAAGATCAGCCAGTCATGCAAGTCACCTCTTAATCCATGTTAGAATGCCCAAAACACTGAGTAAAACAACATGAATATTAGATAGTTAAAGTACTTGTTGAATAATGACCCACCTTTCTTCAAGAGTAATGTCAGATGGTGAGACGTGGTTGACCAGTGCAAATGGTGGAGAAATATGGCATATCATCATGTATTAAGCAGTGTAGGGCTATTGGTTGGATGGGTGTCCAAAGAAGGAGAAAATATTTCTCCTATGGGGTTACCCACTTTTGGTGGGTAACAAGAACTACTTCCCTTCTTCAACTTTGACACATGTAATAAGGGTTAATGATGCCCCCACCATACCTTAACTTGGCAAATTGAATGAATTCTATAAGTTATTGTGAAGTTAGAAGATGATACTTAATGTGATCTACCTAATGGAAATGACATTTGACATGATTCATTTATTATGTTGCCATGGACTTGTGTACATGCATCTTGATTGATCACTGCATTGAATCACTTGAGTCTCTCTTTGGATGATACACTTTGCATGGATATGACTTGGATTGAGGCTTGGCCCTTTAGAGGACTTTGAGGAGGCCACTTGCACACTTGATTGAGGCCATCACACTTCTTCTAAAAGACATCGGGTTATTTTTTGTTGATTTTTCTAGTTGCAAACCAGATTAAAGCAATTTTCAAACCGATAACTACTTCCAATGATACAATTTGACTTCTTTAGAGCATTCCAATCATTAAGCAGTCATATTTGAAAATTTTAACCATAAACTTCAATAGAGCAATGGAGATCACAATAAGACAATGAAACAAGAGACACAAAAATTTCCTGGGACAAAACCCCACAAGGTGGAGAGAGTTCAATTCATCAATTGTACATTAAAATATTCTAGTCAAAATGCCAACCCTTTACCTCAATAATTGGCAAGTCAATATCAGTCAAAAGAGAGAAAAAGTCAATGAACTTCTCATAGTCAAAGTTTGAATAACAGGGCTGAATTTTAGCCCAAGGATGTTGGTCAAAGGGCTGAAATTCAGTCCTACAATTTCCACAAAGAATTCGTTCAAACCTCAAAGTTTAACCTGCGGGCAAACTTCGGTCAACAACCCAAATATAGAGAAAATTTTGGTCAAAGTACAGTCAACGAACTGTGAAAATTCGTATTACCCAGAATCTTACTGTAACACTAATGAGAAATATTCTATCTGTTAGTTCATTTTAAACAATTATTTACGGTTTTGTATTGTAAACAACGAAATCTCGTACACTACAACCTTCACAAATTAACTGTGGAAAAATACAAGTGTAGAAGCAAAATCTGAATAGAGTAAATCATAGACACATCTAACACAGTTGTTTTCGGACTAATGTCCTCGGAAAAACCCAATGTGGGAAAACCGGTGCAACAGATGAGGGTTAATATATTATGCAATAAATTCTGAGTACAAATCTATGATTGTCAAATCTAACAAATTGTACAGAGAAATCTGATAGGCAAAATCTCATGAGACAAATCTCACTCTCCCACGAGAATCTGGCACTGATCTGCACCTAAAACGAGCTGCTATGTGTTGTCTCTGCGTAGTGACTGCATTACCCATGCAATCTCTATGTCAAAATTGATGCTACTCTCTATCTCTGCATTGGATCTCTCTGCTGGTTGGAAACTGGGATCTTTTGGCCTTCGGGAACTAGCACTAACCCTCAACTGTGTCCTCCGTTGAAAACTGTAACTAGGATCGACCTTCATCTTGACTATGTAATTATGTATTTATGTAAAGAAGAAGACAAAGATAATAAAATGTAATTTTGTACTTGCTTCATGGGTTTCATGAGCAGGACTTTATTATAGGTCAATAGACTTCTTCTTGATGTCTATTAGGGTTTGTCTTTTGTTTATAAGTGTAATTAAGAGTCATGTATATGAAGTGTCTAGTTTGAAGAATGTGCTCCAATACCTTGTGGAAGAATGGCTTATGATAGCCCTCCTAAAAGCCCTCATAAATGTTGGAATTAAAGCTCTTCATGTCGGCCCTATACAATGATGAAGTCGGCCTTCAAATAGAGTGTAAGGTTGGCCTATAAGCAAAATAGGAGTACTATATATTGAAGATTCTGCGGATCAATGTGTCACCAAGATTTTGTGGATTGCTCTAAAATCAAAGCGTGGATCAACAAGAATATATTTCGGATATGTACAAGGTTCAGTGTGGATGTCTCTATGGTATTTACAGTGTATAAAAGTCCGATTTAAATGCAAGTAAAAGGCAGTGAAAAGATGTGGATTATCGTGAAGTAAATCAGGGTTTGAATGTGGACTACAAGCCAGGAATCAGTGCAGTCTTAAGGCAGAGAGAAGTATGGATATATCTGAGATATCATAGCATGATGTAACCTGAAATGAATGTGAAGTCAAGGCAATAGTTGACTTTGTTAAAGTATTGTATAAATGCATAGTCAATCTGAAGGAAAGTGCGGATATAGTGAAGTAGTAACTGATCCATGGTAATGTACTCTCGAAAGTGCAAGAATATAAGGAAGGTAAATCTGTGATTTACCTTCCTATCTTCAGTACACAAAGGAAATATATGTCAAGTGAACATGAAGCAAGAAGAAGTGTTTTGATAAACAAAGACAAAATCAAGAAAGATCGAATTAGAGACCGAGTTCTCTAAGGTTGGTGTAGATTAGTGTAAGTTGGTGCAGGAATGAAGGATCAGCATTAGAGGCAGACAAAGAAGTAGTGACAAGGTCTTGGAGTCATTTATATGTCAAGGGTCTGAGTCTTGGTCATGGTACTTGTCATTTGAAGATCTATAAGAAGAATTCCTTACGGGTTTTCCTCTCCAAGAGGGAGAGGTTTTGCCCTGGCTCGAGGAGCCTAACTTTGTGTTTCTTGTATTTTGGTAATTGACTGGATAAAAGACTAAATAAGTTAAGAAGAGAAGACATAAGCAAAAGAAGTAAGCTCACAAGTAATTATCAAGTAAGAGAATTTGAATTAATCCCTGGCCCTCTAGACTCATCATCCTCAATAGAAAAACGAACTCCCTCTCAGCTCCGCGCTGTGCCTGCGTAGCCTCTGCGTCATTGGCTTTGCGCTGCTCTCTGTGGCTTCTGCTACCTCCTCTGCCATGCACTCTCTAGATCAGGAATTCTTCCAATAAGAATTTCTGCCCCTCTCTACAAAGAATCTCTTGATTGATCTTTCCTCTGAGCACTGCTCACTTTAGACATTCGATCTCTTGATCCTCTCCATGTCTTTTCCAAATGACCCTTCGAGTCCTTCTTATAATCTTCTCGTTGAGACTTCAATGGCCGAGATTAAATTGTTAATCAACGACTATGATTAACTTTTGACTTGATCTTTGTCTTCTTTAGAAGATTCACACTCTGTTTTATTAATACCCTTTAATTATTTTATTTTCCTAAGTTTAGACTTAGGTTCCCTTTAAAATAATTAATCATTTTAATAAGCCACACTCTGAGTGGAATTTTCAAAAACGATTTCTAGGTTCTTTGGAATTCATGTGCCTAAGCCTCCTTGCAAATTTTGAGACTTAGAGCACATCCGATGCTACCCAAATCAACAATCCCTCTTAGCGAGGAATCTGCTCTAGCAATACACCTTGCTGAGTATTGCTCTGATTCTGTAACATCTCCCTCTACGTTGCTGATGTCTAACACTATTGCCCACCAACACTGTGTTGATGCATCCGTGTTGCTACTGAAACTACATGTTGTTGCCAACTGTCACTGCACTGCAACTGAAAAACATCCAATACTGAACTAAGTGTTCAGCATAATGCATCTTGGTACTAAAGATATGACTGCTGCTAGTCTCTGCGTTGTCCCTCTGAAGCTTTTGCGCTACTGCTGACTTCTGTACTGTGCCATCCTGCACTGTTGCCAACTCTGCTCTGCATTGCTCAGACTCTGATGCTCAATAACCACTGAACTGTCACTTCTGCACTCCTCTACACCAACTGGCACTCGTCCATCCTACTACATCTGATTTGGGCTCCTGTAGCAAGGTAATGGTCAGAGAGGTGGAATCCTCAAGGATTCTGCCCAGTTGTAGCCTGTAACTCTACTAAGCTACAACTATGGATCACCGCAATTCTCCCCTGGCGATATGTGAGCGATCATGGCGAACTCCTCCTCATCGATCCTTGCAGATGCATCCTGTGGATCATGCTTCTCGTCTTTGTCTCTCTTCTTGAGAGGACACTGTGCAGTGTAATGTCCCATCTCACCACACCAGAAGCACTTGATCTTTGAGACGTCTTTCTTACATCTCCGTTGCCCTTTTGATGCAAGGGTTGCATTCTCCTCCTCCTCCTTCGGCTTCTTCCCACTGCTGTTGTTGCCCTCAAGTTGGCACTTGAGTAAGTACCTCCTCATCTCTTCCTGCTAAAGAGTTGCCAAAATTGCCTCCCAGTCCGGCAAATTCTCTCTGCCCAGGATGCTCTGGACAAAGACTTGATAGTCTTCGAACACGGAGTTGAGGGCCAATCTGACCATCTTTGTGGCCTGAGGAGTTGCTCCTACAACTGCCACCCAATCTCGGTTCTCTTGAAGTCTAAACAAGAACGGATCAATGCGTTCACCCTTCTACATCCTTGTGTTGGAATCACGATTGCCATTAGACCAAAACTTGTAGGCGTTAGTCTCCGCTACAATCGCCAGAGATAGGATCCATGAGATGCGGTTATTCCATGTCGCAAAACACAAGGGGAGCATTGAACCCAATGTCCAACAATCTCTCCCCCCAACGCGAGTCGGGTGAGTTTCAAACTCGGGACCTGTCGCTCTGATACCACTTGTTGGAATCACGATTTTCATTAGACCAAAATCTGTAGGCTTTACTTTCCGCTACAATCGCCAGAGTTAGGATCCACGAGAGGCGGTTAGTCCATGTCGCGAAACACATGAGGAGCGTTGAACCCAATGTCCAACACCTTGTAGTCCGCAATTTCTCCTCTAAGAACATCTTCCGCTGCTCGAAAGATCCTGATATAGCTTCTCCAGGGCCTGCCACATTTCTCTAGCAATCCCTTTTTGTTAGCGATGTGACACAGGACATGATCCCTCACTCCGTCGATGATCAAGCCCTTTTCCTTTGCCATATCTTTCTTGTATTCTTTTAGTGGATCTGTGTCTACTGGTACAACTACCACACCATCGATGAAGGCTTTGAGATCATGTTCATCTAGTAGGCATCTGATCCTTGCCTTCCAAATCACATAGTTGGAGGCTCCCTCCAACCGATATTGATCTCTAAGCTCACTTGCTACCATTTCTGCCGACTGAAAAATGAAACGAACTAGCCCCCTCTCTCTCCTTTGCGCAACTTCTGACCTAGCCTACGCACTCCCTGTTGGAGATAGTAGATCTGCAACACAATACTATTACTCAGCTATTAAGAATTAGAATTCCCTGGCTAGGAATTCTCTTAGGAAGAAAATTCCCCAAACGCTTTCGATCTGCTGGCTCTAACCCTCTGCGCAGCTGGCTCTACGCACTCCCTGTTGGAGCAAGCCAAGTAATTCACGAACTCTGATGCTTCTGCACGGGAAATTAGAGTTTCTTGGGCATGAAACTCTCTGAGGTCAGAAATCCCCAAAATGTCTTCAGCTACTCTCACTTGACGCTTTCTGCACCGGCAATCACTGCTTTACAGAAAACTGTGTCCCTCCAGCTGTTGATCTATGCTAAAAATGTTGTGTTGCTCCCTCTGCCTTGGACAAACTGCAATCTAGAAAATCCTACCTCTCTGTCGGCTCACTCAGAGATAGATTTCCTTGCAGCCACTAGCCCTCCTGGCTTGGACTGCGCTATCACCTAGGAGATCGATCCGCTTCTTATGCAGTTCTTTAATCCCCGACTTCTCCTTCAACACTGGATCTACTGAATTTGTTCTTTTGCTCCTCCTACACTCAGCTTAAACAAGCTCTGATACCATGAGAAAATTCGTATTACCCGGAATCCCACTACAGCACTGATGAGAAATCTCTTATCTGTTAATTCCTTTTAACAAATTATTTACGTTTTTCTACTGTAAACATCGAAATCTCATACACTACAGCCTTCATAAATTAATTGCGGAAAAATACAAGTGCCGAAACAAAATATGAACAAGAGTAAATCATAAACACATCTGAAACAGTTGTTTTTGGACCAATGTCCCCAAAAAACCCAATGTGGGAAAACCATGTTGATTTTTGTAACAACGGAAAGTGTTCTAAGTCTCAAACTTTGTGAGGATACTTGGACATCAGTATTCCAAGTAACCAGAAAGCGTTTGTGGAAATTCCACTCGGTTCATGTCTTATTAAAATAATTAATTATTTTAATGGAGACATTAAGTCTAAACTTAGGGAAATTAAATAATTAAATGGTATTAATAAGCCAGAGTGTGAATCTTCTAGAGACAAAAGATCAAGTCAAGTTTTAATCTTAGCCATTGATTAGACTTCTAAGTTGGGTCGTTGATTCATCAACGAGAAGATTATAAAAGAAGGCGTGAGGGTCATTTGGAAGGTAAGTCGGGCATACACTCAATACCTGAAGGAGATCGATTCTGAAAGAATAGAATTCGATTTCAGTGGGAGAGTTGCAGGGCGAAGAGTTGCAGAAGCAGAAGGAGAAGAGGGGGTCAGCAGTGATGGAGCACGAGGACAGAGGGACGCTAAGGGTCACAGACGACAGCATGGAGGTCCAACACAGTGAGCCCACACAAAGCCTACGCCGAGTAACGTAGTCCAGCGCAGGGATTGCGCAGAGAAACACGCAGACAGACACAGAGGAATTCAGAGGCTCTTCCGGGTGTCAGGAAATTTTCGGGAGGGACCGCGAATTTTGTCTTAGGTGTTTTCTGATTATATCTGCCAGTGTATTCCTTGTAAACATTCATTTGCTGAAGAATAATAATAAAACCCTCATCTGATGCATCGATTTTCTGGCATTGGGTTTTCCAGTGACAATTGTCCAAAAATAACTGTGTACATGTGATTGGTTCTTATGCTTATGATCTTTACTGTTTACTTCTCTACATATATAATTGTGAATGTTGCAGTAGTATTTATTTTGAAGCTTACTAATAGATTTATGTAAATAACTTATCGGACTAATAAGTAGGAGAAATAAATCTATCACTGCAACTGTAGATTTCGAAATTGAAATTTTCACGTGGTATCAGAGCCAAAGATGCGTAACAGGAACGGAGAATTGGCAAGTGAACAAAAATCTGACATTGTTGCAGCCTATGTCACATTGTTCGGGTTCGAGTTTGGGTTCGACAATGCTTAAGTTTGGTTCGTGTTCGAATTTTTCGATGAGATTCGCCATTAGGTTCGTCTATATACATTTTCTATATATTTACATATACTAAGTTTGAAATGAAAACTAGGATAAAATAGTAATACATCAACATCAATAAACATAAAAAAATGCTATCACAATCATGGAAATTGCAAGGATACACTACAAGCTCGAATTGTGACATGAGGTTATGCGTTTTGATCTATGCACTTGGTCAATGGCTATGAGGTTTAATGAGGTTCGCCGAACCTCAAAATTTTTTTAAGGTTCGCCAAAATTCGAACCTCAAGGTTGAAGTTCGCCAAACCTTGTGACATAGGCTGGAACAGCTCGGAGGGGTTCACGCAGTTCTCCATGAAGGAAGAGAAGCATGAAAGAACATATGGATCACGATGTTTTTGTTCTGGCATCCAGACTGGAAGAAGAATTTGCTTGTGTCAAGCACTGCTTCTCCTAAGGTCTGGTACATTGACGGTGGAGCTTCGGTTCATATGACGGGAGTGCAAGAATGCTTTTCCAACTACTGAGAGGAGCAAATGAACTTTAAAATTACCATGGGTAATAAAGAAAAATGTACCCCTGTTGGAAGAGGTACCGTAGTATTTCAGACCAAGGCTGGAAATAAGCTTCGGGCCACTAATGTACTGCATGTGCCCGGGTTGGGAATGAACTTGCTCTCTATGTCTCAATTTCAAAACAGAGCTGACAACATTTACTTCATTGGTAACAGAGTTTACATCAAATACTCCAGTTGGAAGAAGAAAGCACAAATCAGAGTAAGGAGCAACAAACTTTATAAGTTACAACTAGAATCCCCAATGGCACTAATAGGCAGCATCGATGAAATGGACCTAAATGAACTATGGCACAGAAGAATGGGGCATTTGCATCATGGGGCATTATTTATTCTGAATAAAACTGTCACAGGAGTTCCAAAATTGAGCACCAAGCAGGACGATGCCTGCAAAGGGTGCGTATTGGGAAAATATGCCAAGGCAGCGTATCAGAGAAGCAACAATAGGACTAAGAGTGTATTGGACTTGACACACTCAAATATCTGTGGACTAATGTCCACTAGAGCTCTTTGTAGTGTCAAGTATTTCGTCACCTTTATTAATGACCATTCCAGGACAACCTGGATCTACTTTTTGAAGACCAAGGACGAAGTCTTTAGTCGGTTTAAAGAGTTTAAAGCTCTGGTAGAAAATCTGATAGGAAAGCAGATCAAGGTGTTGCATTCAGACAATGGTGGTGAATACATGGACAAGGAATTCACTGGTAACTGTGCAAGGGAAGGTATTAGAAGAGGGTGGACCGCTCCATATAATCCGAAGCAAAATGGTGTGGTAGAAATGAATAATAAGACTATTGTCGAGGCTACAAGGGCAATGTTGTATGATCAAGACATGCCCAAATTTCTGTGGGCTGAAGCTTGTAATACAGTTGTCTATGTTCAGAACAAGATTCCTCACAATGCATTGGGAAAGATCACACCAGAAAGTGTCTTCACTAGCAGCAAGCCTGAGGTGAGTCACTTTAGGATCTTTGGCAGTACGGCATACTATCATGTGCCCAGTGAGAAGAGGAAGAAGTTGGACATGACTGCGGAAAAGAGGTATCTCGTAGGATACAGCGAGAATGCAAAGGCATACCGCATCTACATTCCGGAGAGCAGGAAAGTTGTAGTATGGAGGGATGTGAAATTCATGGAGGACAAGGCCTTCAGAAGATCCTGCGAGTTGCCTTTTTCTACGCAGTCCGAGGAGGATCCGCTGGTTCAACCTCAACAACCTGCGGTAGATAATTCAGCTGCTTCTCCATGGCATGGGGACCTAAGGGGCACTTCTCCCAAGGACTTGCAAGAGGGAGAGAAGATAAATCCGCCCACTACTAGTGGGAGAACGAGCAAGGAACTACAACAAATTCTAAGGGACACAGAAGACTTTGTCGGAGACCCTCGAGATGTGAGGAGACAATGCAAGCAGCCTGAGAGGTACCAAGCCTTGGTTGCACAGGTTGGGGAACCTTCTAGTTTTCGGGAAGCAACTCAGCACTAGGTATGGATAGATGCGATGGTGGAAGAGTAAAATTCCATCATGACGAATGATGTCTGGGAGGTGGTCCCCAGACCTCAAGATAGATCAGTTGTAGGTTCAAGGTGGATCTACAAGATCAAGTATGTTGCCAATGGCAGCATTGATAAATTTAAAGCCAGGTTTGTGGCTAAGGGGTATGCTCAGAAGGAAGGGATAGATTATGAAGAAACCTTTACCCCAGTAGATAGATATACCTCCATTACATCCATGATATCCCTTGCTGCGTAGATGGGATGGGAGATTCACTAGATGAACATCAAGATTGCGTTCCTGAATCGAGTGATAGAAGAGGAAGTGTATATTGAACAAACAGAAGGCTTCGAGATGCATGATCAGAAGACTCATGTGTACAACCTTAAGAAAGCCTTGTATGTACTAAAGCAAGCCCATAGAGCCTGATATGGTCAAATTGACAGCTACTTGCAGAAGATGGGATTCGTCAAGAGTGACGAAGATCCCAATCTCTATTATCGAAGAGTAAGGAGTGAGCCCCTGATACTGGTTTTATATGTAGATGATCTATTTCTGACAAGATCATCGAGGCTCATCAAAGACTACAAGGATAATTTGGCTACGGAATTCGACATGAAGGATCTAGGGCTGATGCACTATTTTCTGGGGATGGAAATTTGGCAGCAGAAGGGGGAGATCTTTCTTGGTCAAGGAAGATATACTACAGAGATTCCGAAGAGATTTCAGATGGAGGATTGTAGACCCATGACGACTCCAATGATCACCAACTGGAAGAAAATCGACACCTCTGAAGATGATGAGGCTGATCCTACTCTGTATAGGCAATTCAAAGGATCTTTGATGTATCTGGTAAACACTAGGCCAGACATATGTTATGCTGCAAATACCTTTAGTCAATTCATGGTGGAACCTAGGAGGGCTCATTGGGCAGCAACAATGCAGTAGGCATATTGTTGGAACACTTTCCTCACTAAAAGGGAATGTTGATTTTTGTAGCATCGAAAAGTGTTCTAAGTCTCAAACTTTGTGAGCAAACTTGGACATCAATATTCCAAAGAACCCAAAAACTGTTTGTGGAAATTCCACTCGTTTCATGTCTTATTAAAATAATTAATTTTTTTAATAGAGTCTAAACTTAGAGAAATTAAATAATTAAAGGGTATTAATAAGATAGAGTGTGAATCTTCTAGAGAACGAAGATTAAGTCAAGTTTTAATCTTAGCCATTGATTAGACTTCTAATATAGGTCGTTGATTCATCAACGAGAAGATTATAAAAGAAGGCTTGAGGGTCATTTGGAAAGTAAGTCGGGCATACACTCAGTACCCGAAGGAGATCGATTCTGAAGGAATAGAATTCGATTTCAGTGGGAGAGTTGCAAGGCGAAGAGTTGCAGAAGCAGAAGGAGAAGAGGGAGTCAACAGTGATTGAGCACGAGGACAAAAGGATGCAGAGGGTCACAGAGGGCAACACAGTGAGCCCACACAGAGTGACATAGTCCAGCGCAGGGACTGCGCAGAGAAACACGCGGACAGACGCAGAGGAAGTCAGAGGCTCTTCCAGGTGTTAGGAAATTTTCGAGAGGGACTGAGAATTTTGTCTCAGGTGTTTTCTGATTATATCTGCCAGTGTATTCCTTGTAAAGTTTCATTTGCTGAATAATAATAATAAAACCTTCATCTGTTGCACCAGTTTTCACGCATTGGGTTTTTTCGCGGACAATTGTCCAAAAATAAGTGTGTACATGTGATTGGTTCTTATGCTTATGTTCTTTATTGTTTACTTCTCTGCAGATATAATTGTAAATGTTACAGTAGTATTTATTTCAAAGTTTACTGATAGATTTCTATAAATAACTTATCGAAGTAATAAGTAGGAGAAATAAATCTATCACTCCAACTGTAGATTTCTAGATTGAAATTTTCACAAACCGGTGCAGCAGCTGAGGGTTAATATGTTATGCAGTAAATTATGAGTACAAATCTATGATTGTCGAATTTGACAAATCATACAGATAAATCTGACAAGCAAAATCTCGAGAGACAAATCTCACTCTGCCACGGGAATCTGGCACTGACCTGCACCTGAAACAAGCTGCTTTGTGCTTCCTCAGCGCAGTGACTGTGTCACCCATGCAGTCTCTGCATCACAACTGATGTTTCTCTCTGTCTATGCAATGGATCTCTCTACTGACTGGAAACTAGGATCTTCTGGCCTTCGGAAACTCGCTCCGGGAACTGGCACTGACCCTATGCTGTCTCCTCAATAGAAAACGAACTCTCTCTCAGTTCTACACAGTGTCTACGTAGCCTCTGCGTCACTGCCTTTGCACTTCTCTCTGTGGCTTTTGCTGCCTCCTTTGCTATGCACTCTCCGAATCAGGAATTCTTCCAACCAGAATTACTGCCCCTTTGCAAAGAATCTTTTAATTGATCTTTCCTATGAGCACTGCTCACTTCAGAAATTTGATCTCTTGATCCTCTTTGTGTCTTTTCCAAATGACCCTTTGAGTCCTTATAATCTTCTCGTCGAGACTTCAATGGTCGAGATTAAATCGTTAATCAATGGCTAAGATTAACTTTTGAATTGATCTTCATCTTCTCTAGAAGATTCACACTCTATTTTATTAATACCCTTTAATTAATTTATTTTCCTAAGTTTAGACTTAGGGTCCCTTTAAAATAATTAATTATTTTAATAAACCGCATTCTGAGTGGAATTTTCACAAACGATTTCTGTGTTCTTTGGAATTCATGTACCTAAGCCTCCGTACAAATTTTGAGACTTAGAGCACATCCGATGCTACCCAAATCAACATGAACCACAGAAACTTCGACCTCCAAACCTCAATCAATAGCTCTGTCAAATAGAAAAAGTTTGGTCAAGTCAACACTAGTCAACCTAAGTCAATGTTCGTTGGTCAATGCAGAGATAATCTTGTGAAAGTTTCAAAACAGAAACCCTACTGTAGTACCTAGATCTACTTCGCCTACTTGTTTAATTAACCTTAACAAGTTATTTTGCTAAAGTATTTAGAAAAACATTAAAGTAGACACTAACCACAACCTACATATCTACAAATCATTTACTGAACAATACACACATGCGACAAGATTACACATGATTTTTCGGACAAATATCCCCGGAAAAACCCAATGCAGGAAAACCAGTGCAGCAGCTCTAGAGGGTTTTATTACTATGCAGAATCTGAATACAACATTCTAGGCACCAGAAATGGTTGGCCCTACAGAGAAATTACACGGCAGTTAGTACCTTTCACTCGGACACAGAAAATATGGCTGTATCACACCCTCAAATGGGATTTACAGATCACGAGCCCTTTCTGGCCCACTGGAACCTTTAGCGCTGCCTCTGCATCCTCTGTGTCAACCCTCACTGGCCAACATCCCCACTGCGTCAGCCTAACTGGTGTTGCGTTGCCCTGGCTGGACCTGCGTCACCCCGGGTGGTGCTACACTGCCCATGTGTTGCACTGGCTGGTTCTGTGTCACCCTAGCTGGGCTTACGTAGCCTTTGCATAGTACTCTGCGTGGTGTTGGCTAAACTGCGTCCTCCTAGTTAGCTCTGCGCTGAATGGTACTCACTGGCCCTCAACTGTTGTATTCTCAACCTTGGATCAGATCATCCCTTGTCGATCTTTTGCCCCTCACTGCAGTGCAAACTCTCCTTGAATTTCTCAGCAAACACCGCCCCATAAATTCGACTTGGCTTCAATGCCCTGCCAGTGTATGTGTGTCTCCAACTGACCCTAAGCCTTTCCTTTATACTTTTCTCGTTGGAAAACCAACAGCTGTGATCTAACCTCTAATCAATGGCTCAGATTAAAACACTGCTTGATCCATGTCACTTAGAACATTTCATCACATGTGTTTAATTAATTCACTTTAATTTTTCTAATTCTGTAAAGCCTTTAACTTTCAAAATTAACAATCATTCACAAAATTCATACTACACAATTCAGAGTGGGATTTTTGAAGCAAAATATATATCAATTGACTAATTAATACTTACCTGGAACCGTGTTTGAAGATTTCCCTGATCCGCCATGGCTCCAACTCTCGTCACCAAACCGTCGTTTTCCTCCCAGCCTATCTTAGGTCAACCTCTCCGGTCCCCAGATCCAGAAGATAAGTCTTCTGGCCCAAAATTCCAATAACAATCAAGATCACTCCATGACTCTGTTAGAACTCACTGCTCATGTCTCACGCAGTTAGAACTCCTCTGACAGCATCTAGGTCAGTTCTCCCACTCACTACCCATGCCCATCAAGTGTCCCCCTCTTCTCCTTATATACACAAACTCCATTCAAGATATTTATTAAAATATCATCTTTTAATAAATATTTTGGATTTCAAAATATCTTAGCTTTATTAAAATATTATTATTTAATAAATATCTTGGATTTCAAAAATATCTTAGATTTATTAAAAAATTATTATTTAATAAATATCTTGGATCTATTAAAATATCATCATTTATTTGCATAATTCAATGCTTTTAATTTTCTTTGAACAAAGTATTAGTTTATATTATGATAGTGGTAGGTATAACTAATACATTCATTATATTCTGGTGAGTTAGGTATTACTTCAATAATTCCCTCATTACTCTACACTGAGATTATTTTTCATAATTGATTAGTGCATGTACTAGTGCAGTACACGTGATACATGCATATGTAGCTATCATATGCGGGTCTCATATGCATGCTAATATTTCTATGTGCCATATAATTCAAGTTGGGTCGTTACATACACCCCTCCTTCAGAAAACTTCATCCTGAAGTTAAGTTTTATGTCGTGTATCATTAATTATATTAGTGATTAGTATAATCATATAAAGGTGGTGTACCATAATTGAATTTTCGTTTATTGTGTGAGAACATTTTAACATTTATGTTTTGATCATTTATTGATTTACAAATTTAGTAGTCACCCAAGCTATTCTAGAATCATCCAATCCTCCCTAATCTCTTCCGCTCCCATCCTATCCTTCCTCTACAGGAATATGCCATGGCATCAGTTTTACTGATTCAACCATCTATAGACCTTAGGGTGTCAATGTCGATTACGTCGACCTGATGGACTAGTAGGCATCCGGCAGTGATCATCACACGCCTAGGAGAGCGTGACTCGCACAGTCCTCCCATGACTCCAGGTTTTGGAGGATAAACGGTGGGCAACACCTCTAACCCTCCTAGTAGGACCAGGGTTAACACCTTATCATGGAATCTCAGTGCATCTCAATTGTTCTTGGAGTTTTGTCATCACGCGGTCGGTTTGGTAACGATATCATCTGCAATGTTAAACACTTGTCGACAAATTATAACATATGTATCAATATGTTCAAAACAAATTGTTACCCATATAACAATTTCTACACATTCCAAATATGTTGCTATCTACGATATTGATCCTTGAGTTCATATAACATACTTGGTCAAAACACTTGTCCACATATGTATCAATATGTTCAAAACAAATTGTTACCCATATAACAATTTCTACACATTCCAAATATGTTGCTATCTATGATATTGATCCTTGAGTTTATATAACATACTTGGTTATGTTTATCCAATAGGTCTGTAAATTCATTTTCACGCCGAATAGTCAAGTGCAATGAATCTTTTATTTCAATCTCATCATTTTAGGTTGATATGTAAAATTATAGATACCATATCCATAACATAATTCATAATTTATATTAGTATCCCAGTACCAACAATGTTTAAGCAAAACTTTCTTCATATTGGTATCCATGTACCAACAATGTTTAAGTAATTTAACATATTCTCACATGTCATAGCACAAAATGAAAGTCTTAAGTATCCATCCAAAACAAGGTAAGATTATACAAAAATAAGTTTTAAATGCTTATAAATATAACCCACAGTTATAAATGTCATATAGAATAATCGAACATGGATATACAAATAAGGTTGTAGCCACTGTGTTCTATACTATTTTAACTGATTAACCTTATAAAAGTCATAGGTTGAGACTCTAAATCTAAATGGAAGGATGCTCCCTTTATGATTGCATATATAGAAACGAAATGAATTGAAACAAGAGCATAAAACACTTACTGTTTAGTCGAAGCATGATCTAATTTCTTGATACAGATTGATTAAGAACTCTGAAAAACAAAACTATAAATGGATCCAACCAATCTTTTAATTCTTGTTATTTATTTGTCTTTAAGTCTAATTATCTTTGATCTGTAATCTGGATCCCAAGAGATAATAATAACATTAACTTCTTTATCATGTTATTTCAGCTCATCTTCAGCCTAAATTCTAGAAGCCAAGGAGTAGGGTTTTGCAGGGCTAATCATTAGGGTTATGCTGGTGATGGAGGAAGAGTTAATTGACTACTCTAAAGATCCCATAGTGAGAGGTTGATTTTCATAGAAGGAATTTGTCACTACTTGAAAATGCATTATTCACCTTGCATTATACTAGGTCTACTAAGAGTTTCATGTTTTCAACAAGATGTCAATTGTTGACAACATATAATTTCCTCCTTTAATAAGAAATTCACAATTTACAAGATATGCATAGTCACATTATTAGTATGTTACAGTTTTGATGTAGTCTCTTTACTTGCAAGTTTCATCATTTAGAAAATTTATTTATTTGCAAGTTTCACCATTTAGAGTCTTAACTCTAGCTAGGATATTACTAGCTTTACCATCCTTCCTTAAACCATTGTTTCGTTTCTATTATATTGACGCATATAATCCAAACACATAACACATCACTGGTATACCCTTTCCTTATTCTTCACATTAATTTTTTTTTCATTAGTCCTTAGGTCTCATCTTATCACCAAGTGTATCTTTTTTTCTAACAGTGTATAATTATTATTTTTAATATTTATGGTTAAACATTTTCTCAGTTTGTCACTTGTTATTCTTAACAAATTAGGAGTATTCACAACTCCTTATAGGTCATTGTTTTGACCCTTACCAAATCATGTTGCTCATATCCTTAAGAAAATCCTTTTTGATAGAAAACATCATTTCACTTCCTTATACCAGATATTCCTAATATTCCATGTCTACTTCAATTTGAAAAAGAACACATTATCAAATTGACTTTGTTTTCTCACCTTTAGTCATCATGGTTTTTCTTTCCTTTAATGCATAAAATCATTACTCTTGGAAATGTCGTTACTATTCCCCAACTTGGGTAAGACCCTAAAAATAAATTCACTAACTTGGATATCGAATGTAATCTACTTATCATTTTAGGTTTTAAGGCATCACGGGATATAATTTCCTAATCATACTCCGTGACATCCATAATCCATGGATATAGTTAGTCACTTAAGGAAATTTTTTATAATGTGACTCTCCCATTAAAGGGCGAAACTATTATAGATGTCACTATGCACGTAAATCTATTCTCCAATTGATCAACCTTATTATAGATTCACCCTTTAATCTAATGCCATTGACTTCTTATGTTGCTTTGTGAAACTTCCACTCACTCACCTTGGTGCTATTTTGTTGATCCCAATATTCTAAGTTGATTATGATAACTAACATTTATTATCATCATCAGAGGTTTGACATTTCGTTCTTTTCCCATCCTCCCTAGGTACTATATTGATTATATTATGGTAACAATGGAGATCAAACTTTTAAATTTTCCGCTGCCCTCTCTTGGTAACTATATTGTCTTGTTCTAATAGTGTATTTACTACCTTACAGAGTGGTTTCTTACCCTCTTAACATATGTTTCATCCATCGATTTACCTCAAACTAGCTTAGCCTTTTATGTGGTTGTATCTTACTTTTCATCTAATGGTCTTGTCATAATGTCCATAGTCATACTTTCATTACCATTCTTCCTTTCTTCAAGAGTTAACTTCTTTGGAGCAACTTCGTCAACTAATCCTTATATATGCCTAAATGATTATCATAAATCATCTTATATAGTGTCATAGTGTCCCTACTTTCTCTTTCCTAAACCACATTGTTTTCCTTTCCATGAAAATGCTATGTTGCCATATTATTTTGTTTTGAACATCGATATACCTTTACGGTTGTAAATGGCTAATTATCTATTTTAACAATGACATAGTGGTTGAATCTCAAAATGTCCAATTTAGTGAATATTCAGCTATAAAAACTTAAACCTTCACTTTACTCCTTAAACCACTTACACATATATTCAGATAGTAATTAAAGTATTAACATAGGAAAGCAGTATAAAGAATATTTGTATAAATTCATATCATCAATGGTTATAGTTATCAGCTAGTGAGATATATATATGGAAAGCTCGACGTCACTTGAAAAATGGAATGGAATGTTCACTTGCATAAAAACAATTAGGATAGTTTCCATTCTAATGTTCAAAAGTTACAGAAAAAGTTTAATGTCTTAAGTGATGTTAATGTGCTCATTTTAATATAATAATTTGAAATGTACTTCAAATTTTACTTGAACGATATACAAAATCTTAAACTTCATTGTGGAAAATTTGCGGCTGATATCCATGAGTTATCTCAACTCCTTTGTCGGATGGAATGTAAAGTAAAAATAATGAATTGGGATTGAGCTTGATAAATGTCTTCGATACATACATTTGCGTTAAATATCCCATCTCTTCTAATAAAATGTATCACCCTAGAGTTCATAGCTTTCGAATATTGAATTATATAAAATTTCATTTTATCATTGCTAAAAGCTTCAATTTCTTCCAAAAGTCGATAACCACTTTTCTTGTCATTGAATATTACATAACTCTGAATACTTTGGGTAAATTATCAAGGATGACTCGGAGTAATACACTTTGGCTTATATTAGGATTGTTGCTATAATTATGAAAATAAGGCGGTGATATCCAAGAGTCAACACAAGATCTCGGGAAATAGTTCGAAACTAAGTTATTTTCCATTGTGATCATTCATCCTAGTACTATCAACCTAGTCTAACTGACCCCAATATTAACTTTGTATTCCTCAACACTTAAACCTATGGACTGAAGTTCTCTTGACCATTTACCAGGGATTCTCTACTCAGCCTGTTGGAAATCTCCATTAGGGATAGTGCCATATTTGTGTCAAAAAAATAAAAAATATGATGCACATTTAAGCACCATAAATATGCCTCCTCCTTGAGGGATATGTATCTAATATCGTCATGACCATACCCTGAAGATGAGCCATTCACCTTTCTGGAGCCACATGTACCACTTGGAGAATCTAAATGGCTGACATATACTGCTGTTATAACTTGCTTACTGCTGTAATTTCTGATCTTTTATGCAAGTTTTATAACAGCCTTTTGTAATTTTCAGACCTGGACTATTTTGGAATTATTATTATTATTATTATTAACTCAGATTTGGAATTTACTTTGAATAACTACCTAATCTCTCTTCTGTTTGATAAATTAGTTGGTGCTATCTAAGAGACCTTAGACTTGATTGTTTCTTGTCTTAGTAAACCTAAAGGCTACTAGGGAAGCCTTCCATATGATGGGTCTACCTTCACTAAAAACAATAGAAATTTCCAGGTGATAGTGTTAATACTTCTATATTCCACCCATTTTGTACCTTGTGAAAGCTTGGCACTAAGGTGCAAGATTGTGTGGTAACCCACTAAACACTAGTTGCCATTATAACATATGCCTTTCAACATCCAAGTTCACAACTTACTAAAAGTAAAGGAGCTGGAAGTCCAATAAACCAAACAAGGCTTAAATAAAATTTGGTTTGTACCTTTTCCCATTATTTTTCATGGTCTACTTTCAATACTATACCTATATAATAATATATATATATTTATTTAATTAATTATTTATTTACTTCTTTTTTTATCCAATTTAAAATAAATAAATAAATAAAAAAGAAAAGAAAAAGAGGCAACTATGACTCGGCTCAAAATAAAATTGACCCAAATTAAAAAAAAAATTGGGGTTTCATCAAACTATAATTCCAATTTGGGTTTCCTTCGTAAAGTATTGGGGAGACTTCAAATTTTGGCTAAAATTTAAAATAACTAAATAAATTAAAAAAAAAAATCCACGGAAACCCTAAGTCGGTTGGGCTCATAAGTGTCTTTCTAAGCCTATATATACCAAGGTTTATGATCCATAAGATATATCGATTTTTTTTTTTTTTTTGGACTTCCCTTGGTGATTGGCTTGTTGTCTCAAGAATTTCTGACTAGGAAGCATTTCTAGGCGTAATTTTCTTTTGTAATATCCCCAACGGGAAATAGACAGTAATACACAGAAATACAAACAAGCAACGATATAGAACAAAATGCCGGAACTAGAATATGGAGCAAGTACACATAAAATGCCAGAACATTAAGCCATTTTATTAATCTGAGAATATATGTATATGGGTACAAAGATAATCAGAATGAGTGCACCTATCCTTGCTCTAGGCAAGTGGAGACCCTCTCAGAATAAGAAATGGCTGCAACAGAGACTGCGTCCTAGCTGACTGGAGGAAACTGCTGTAGAAAACTGTTGCTGCAATGTACTGGAACTAGGGGCTGATCCCCACACCGGAATGAGCTGAAAACTGGAAGACTGGCTGTACTCAACCCTCCGGACAACACCCAGAAATCGTGAAGCAAATGCTCCACCTCCGAAAATCCCCCAAATAACCCTCCTCAGTGAAAACGCTGCCTCTCCCAGGAACAGCACAGTAGCTCAAGAAATACGCTGAGAAAAAGGGCTGAATCCTACTGCAAAACCCCCAGCTGAAATGGCAACCTCCTCAAGGCTGAAAAACGCTGAACCCACTGCCAAATCACCCCACAATAACGCTGCTCAACCAAGACTGCGTCCTCCCTGCAGAAACTGCGTCCTCTCTCCTAGACTGCGCAGTCACTCAAGGGGCAGCTCCTATGCAAAACGTCCACCAGAAATCCACTGCAAATCACCAACTGAAACTGAAGGAAAAACCTTGCTCGAGCAGGCACTCGAAGTCCCCCGGAGCCAAGGGCGAGATCTCCGACCGGAGACACTCAGTTCGCACTAAACAGTGCTGCAGACCGACTAAACAACCGGCGTGCTGAAGTAGACAAAAGTCTAGCTCTCAATATCAATATCATATCAACAATGCCAAATGGAGTGAAAACCCCACCTTTTATAGTGCTAGCTCCCTCAAAACCCTAACTGCGTCCTTGCTCTCCTCCTTGACCTGCGCAGTTACCTTAGGGTCAGCGTGAGGCCTTCCCTCATGTGTGTGTGGACCCCCAAGGCCACTCCTTTAAGTCACAACGTTCATCAACTAGGAAAGCACTTTTATTTTATTAAGTGAGTTGACCCCTTAATTCTCACTTTATTTATTAATTTAACTATGGGCGGCAAAACTATACAAAAATGAAATATTCCAATTAGCAGTGCTAATTAGGAATATTATAGTCTCCCTCGACAAAACGTTGCTTATCCTCAAGCAACTGAAGTGATGGATGCTGCAAGATCCTCTCATCCTCCCAAGTGGCATCCTCATCCGGCAAGTTCTTCCACCTCACCAAGAACTCCCTGATCTTCCTGCTCCGCAGCTGCCTCTCCCTAGTGTCAATAATAGCCTCCGACTGCAACACCAGATGCCCCTCATCATCCGTGGGTGGTAGCTCCTCTGTGACTGTCACCTGCTGGCCCAGTGCCTTTTTCAGGCATGATACATGAAAGATGTTATGAATCTTGCTGCCTTGGGGCAGCTCCAACTCATACGCAACCTGCCCGATCCTGCGTATCACCCTGTAGGGCCCATAAAAGCGGGGCTTAAGCTTCTCTGCCCCCTTCTGCTTGAGCGAAGACTGTCGGTATGGCTGTAGCCGTAGGTAGACCAAGTCCCCTACCTCAAAGTGTCTCTCCACCCGACCCTTATCAGCGTATAACTTTTGTTGATTCTGTGCTGTGGCTATGTTGTCCTTGAGAGCTCGGAGGATATCTTGGCTCTCTTGGATCCATAACTTGGCTCTCGGAGCCCTGCTAACACCAAACATCGTGTCCACAAAAGATAAGGAATGATATCCATACAAAGCATAGAAAGGTGACATACCAATAGACATATGATGCATCGTGTTGTAGCAGTACTCGCCCAAATGCAGCCACTTCAGCCATGCCCTCTGCTGTCCACTGACGTAGTTACGCAAGTAGCCCTCCAGCCACTTGTTAACTATCTCTGTCTGCCCGTCTGTCTGGGGGTGATAACTAGTGCTCGGTGTCAACTCGGTCCCCACTAGTCGGAAGAGCTCCTGCCAGAATCCGCCCATGAAGCGGCTGTCCCTGTCACTGACGATGGTCTTGGGTAGACCATGTAATCTGAAAATCTCCCTGAAGAACAGCTCAGCCACCTGCGCTGCTGTGTGATGTGCGGATATGGCGAAAAAATGGGCATACTTCGTCAGCCGGTCAACGACTACGAAGATGCAGTCCTTGCCCTGCACCATGGGCAACCCTGTGATGAAATCCATCGAGATGCTCTCCCATTTCCCCTTTGGAATGGGAAGAGGCTGCAACAACCCTGCAGGATGGTTAATTTCTCCCTTGTTCCTCTGGCAAACATCGCACTCCCTGACATGCTGGAGTACGTCCTCCTTGAGGCCCTTGGTTACGCCGTCAAGGTGTTTGAAAGTTTAGAGGCACACGCGTATGTTCCAGATGGTGTGACCTTCAATACCCTCATTAAAGGGTTTTGCAAGGTAAGAAAAGTAAATTCACCCACTTCCAGCGTACCATATAAATATAAAATTGATTTTTAATGCTTTGATGCAGTGTCAAGACGGGAATGGAGTAAAAATAATTCTCCTAGTAAGGGTTCTCATAACATAGATCCAAAATTACCTCAACCAAGTGGGGTTTTGCAAACCGGGGAATCAGAGCTTTTTGTGGTATGAATCTAAATCATTAAAAGGACTGAGTTTACAAGGCACTGAAAATGTTGAGCTCACGTATTTTCGCTGCACTATAAATGTGCTTTTTCCAATGCAATGCTCACTTGCTTTCTGCTGAAGAACTTCAGAACAACACTCGGAGATAGGTTGAGACAGCAATAGGAAACCCATTTAATGGCCGCCAGCTCGCTGCATTGGCCATCTAATCCAAACAGCTTTCGTCCCAGCAACCCATCACGAGTCTTCTCAGGAAATGGCGGAAGAGCAAACCACTATTTGGATTTGGGCTCTGGGGTTTTAGTACCATCTGACCCTACGGCTTTGGTGGTTAATCCCAGAATGTAAGAGGATTGTGCCGAGCAGCGAGCTGTCCGAATCCTGTGAACTAAGGCAAGCCTTGTGGAAGAGAGCATTCTTATCATTCTTATGAAGAGAGCATTCTTATAAACAACCATTAGTCCTGACGAGGCTAATTAGCCAAGGCTCGCAATCAATTAGTCTGATTCACGAATCACCACTACCACTATTGCAATTTGTAATGTCCACCTTGTCATTGTCAATGACAACTCACGAACCATATTGGCAAACTAAGTTGCAATTCTGGTGATTAATGTGAGAACTTTGCAAGATGCAATACCTTGTCAATGTCCAATTGACAAGCCATAAACCGTATTAGCAAACCAATTCCTGGTTATTAATGTGAGCACTTTCCAAGTTGCAACAAACTAACAACTTAGGCCGAACACATTTTAGATTGGACAACTGGTCCATTTAATTAGGGTGTGCAACCCATGACACACTCTGCTCAAATCACTACATCAAGCTTAGGCTGCTCAGCCATCAAACCTGTTACCAAAGTCACCTCTGCAATTCGTGAATCGATCCCTCTATTAAGCGATATCTTTATAGAAGTTTTTATTTATTGGTGGATATGTCATACCTCTAGTATCAAACGTTTTGTAAGATCTCTTGCAATTTCTGCGAAATTTGGCCCGGGGACTTTCCTCGGTCAATATACTTGGAACGACCGAAGCACCTGACAGTTTTTCTTACACCGTACATTTTCATGGGTGTTGCAAGGAAGGGAAAATATTGGGTGCTTTCATGTTGCTTGATGAAATGGTAGAAAAGGGCATTAGTCCTGATTTTGTCACTTATAATGCGCTGATACATGCTCACTGCAAAGGAGGAGAGCTTAGAATAGCCTAATTTTGTCACTTATATTATTGACAAGGTTACGGATAGCAGCCACTATTTGTTAAATTTCAGATCATGGTAAGAAGACCTACACTCCTAAAGTAAATCTAAAATGTACACTGATTAACTTATCAAAATAACAGATGAAGGAACAATAGATCTACAAATACATTGGTCTGAATTGATAGAGCAAAGACAAATCTGCAGCACTTAGTCACTTATCTTCTATTAACTGTAAGAAAGAGATTTCAATGCAATAGCTCAAAACTCAAGAGATGGAGGCAATACAAGCTTGGAATCCATAGAAATGATTTTAAATACCCTAAGATCCACAGAGTCTGAAACTGTGCTCTGATACCATGTGTAAAGCCCTTAACTTTCAAAATTAACAATCATTCACAAAATTCATACTACATAATTCAGAGTGCGATTTTTGAAGCAGAATATATATCAATTGACTAATTAATACTTACCTGGAACCGTGTTTGAAGATGTTCCTGATCCGCCATGGCTCCAACTCTCGTCACCAAACCGCCGTTTTCCTCCCAGCCTATCTAAGGTCAACCTCTCCGGTTCTTAGATCAATAAGACAAGTCTTCTGGCCCTCGTGCCCAAATCTCCAATAACAATCGAGATCATTCCATGGCTTTGTTAGAACTCACTGCTCATGTCTCACGCAGTTAAAACTCCTCTAACAGCATCCGAGTCAATTTTCACACTCACTACCCATGCCCATCAAGTTTCCCCCTCTTCTCCTTATATACACAAACTCCATTCAAGATATTTATTAAAATATCATCTTTTAATAAATATCTTGGATTTCAAAATATCTTAGTTTTATTAAAATATTATTATTTACTAAATATCTTGGATTTCAAAAATATCTTAGATTTATTAAAATATTATTATTTAATAAATATCTTGGATCTATTAAAATATTATTATTTAATAAATATATTGTGTTTATTAAAATAATAATATTTTAATGATTTATTAAAATATTATTATTTAATAAATATCTTGGATTTATTAAAATATCATCATTTATTTGCATAAGTCAATGCTTTTAATTTTCTTTGAACAAAGTATTAGTTTATATTATGATAGTGGTAGGTATAACTAATACATTCATTATATTCTGGTGAGTTAGGTATTTCTTCAATACTGCAATAATTCCCTCATTACTCTACACCAGGATTATTTTTCATAATTTATTAGTGCATGTACTAGCGCAGTACACATGATACATGCATATGTAGCTACCATATGCAAGTCTCATATGCATGCTAATATTTCTATGTTCCATATAATTCGAGTTGGGTCGTTACAAATTCCCTAAGTTAGGCTTAGGGTCCTCATTAAAAAAATTAATTATTAGAATAACTTCAATTTCAGAGCTAGAGCACACCCAGTGTTACCCCAAAATCTCAACACCCTCTTAGTGAGGAGTGTGCTCTAGCAATACATCCACACCGAAGTATTGCTTGATCTCAGCATTGGTCTCTCTGATGTTGATGCTTGGCCTGCTGCCCTCCATCCATTGCGTTGCTGCTTTCTATACTGCTGCCCATGTCACTGCTACATATGTAATGCAACTCCCTCTCAATTTGTTGCATCATGTTGCCCATAGCACTGCCACTGATAACTGTTGCATTGCAACTCAGTTGTTGAGAAGTAAGCAACTGAAGGACCCCTGCCCAATCACTGACAGAAAAGTCAATTACGCTGCAACTCATCACTGAAGCTCCCATGGTTGTTGTGTTGCACTGTCTCCCTGAAGCCACTGCATTGTTGTTGCTCTGCAGTGCATAAGCACTGCCCCTCTGCGTTGTTGAACTCCCATCAACCTCTGCGTTGTTGCTCCTATGTTGTTGCTGCCCTCTGCACTATGATGCTACCATCCAGAGTGTCCCAGCTCTGCCCTTTGCTTCACTATTATCTTTTGCACCCACTGCTCCATTCATCCTGCTATTGTCTTAAGGCTCTCGTAGCTCGTATGTGATCCAGGAGTTTGGGCACCTCAAGGACCCTGTCTCTCATTTGTAGTTGCTCTACAGGTCCATATTGCCCCACTTGCGTGGTTCCTGAGCACTCATGGCTATGTCAACGTCACTACCATCATCCTCTTTTGCTGCTGCTGCCCTGGATTCAGAAGATCCCTTGTCCTTTTTCTTAGGACAATTGTTGGCGAAGTGTCCAAATTCGCCACAATTAAAGCACCAGACCTTGGATAGGTCCCTCTTCTTCTTCCCTCGCTGCCTTTGTCCCTTTGATGCAAGGGTTGCATCCTCCTACTCCTCTTTCTTTACTTTGATTGTATCGATTTTGCTACTTTGCCTCGTGGTAGATTTCCTCCTTACGGAGGATTGCCCACATGTTCGCCCAGGATGGTAACGCTACCCTGCCCAAGATGCTTTGGACAAACGTTTCCCATTCATTGGTGAATGCATTCAGGGCAGTCCTCACTAAGAGCCCTTCATCCGGAGTCGTACCCATGGCAATCAGTTGGTCCCAGATAGTCTGAAGTCTAAAGAGGAAGGGATCGATTTCCTCACCCTTCTACATCTTGAACAACCGCATCTGATTCTCTAGAAGCATATTCCTCTGGACGGAGCATCCCTGATACATCGTGTCCAAAGCTGTCCACATTTCATTTGTAGTGTTCTTCCTAGCAATATGTGGAACCACGTGATCTTTGACTCCATCCATGATCAAGCACTTAGCCCACGCCTGATTCTCTTTGAATTTATTTAGGGGATATGCATCGGTAGGCACAACTAGGACATTTTCAGCATGGTCCTTGATGCCATACTCATCTAGGACTGTCAGAATCTTGGCTCTCCAGATAACGAAGTTGGGCATACCGTCCAACCTGTCCTGATCTCCCAGTCCATGAGAAGCCATCACTACTCAAATCTGTCGGAACAGATACTCCTCTCCCTCTTCCTACTGCAACACTCAACAGAAAACTGCATTCGGGTTTCTTGGTGATAGAAACCCTCTATAGTAGCCGCTCCCTCTGACAACACAACAATTGAATCAGTCCTCTACGATCTTCCTCCTGATCGAATCTTAGATCTGTTTGGTGCAAATTTGCTGAGCGATTGTTCTCCTCCTGCTCTTGTCACCTTTGCTAGGCATTGTTTTGCACCGACAGAACCTATGCAACACTAGCAACCTCTAAAGATCAGAAGCTTTGCTTCCAGACTTCGACAAATCTGCACAGGAACCTCCACATGGACTGCGTCCCTCTGGCTGGCCTCTGTGTGAGCAGACTGGCTCAGTGCAGCACAGGCTGCTCCTGCGTCACTCTGGAAGGCTTTGCGCTGCCTCTGCGTCACTTAGATGGCTCTGCGTCAGCCGAGCTAGGTTGCATCCCTCCTAGTGTTGCGTTACCGTTTTCTGGATCTGTTGCTTCAGCTGCCCTCACTGCAGCAATATTCTTCAGTCGCTCTACTAGTGGATCAGCTTGATCTACAATGCTCTGATACCATGTGAAAGTTTCAAAACAAAAACCCTATTGCAGTATCTAGATCTACTTCACCTACTTGTTTAATTAACTTTAACAAGTTATTTTGCTGAAGTATTTAGAAAAACATTAAAGTAGACACTAACTGCAGCCTACACACCTACAGATCATTTACTAAACAATACACACATGTGACAAGATTACACACGATTTTTCGGACAAATGTCCCCGAAAAAAACCAATGCGGGAAAAACCGGTGCAACAGCTCTAGAGGGTTTTATTATTATGCAGAATATGAATACAATATTCTAGGCACTAGAAATGGTTGGCCCTACAGAGAAATTACACGGCAGTTAGTACCTTTCACTCAAAGACAGAAATATGGTTGTATCATACCCTCAAACGGGATTTACAAAACACGAGCCCTTTCTGGCTCACTGGAACCCTCAGCACTGCCTCTGCAGCCTCTGCGTCAGCCATCACTGGCCAGCATCCCCACTGCGTCACCCTGACTGGTGTTGTGTTGCCTCTGCGCTGCCCTAGTTGGGCCCACGTCGCCTTGACTGGTGTTGCGCTGCGCTGGCTGGCTCTATGTCACCCTTGTTGGGCTTACGTAGCCTCTGTGTGGTGTTGGGTGAACTGCGTCTTCCTGGCTAGCTCTGCACTGACTGGTACTTATTGCCCCTCTGCTGTTGTATTCTCGGCCTTGGATCAGATCATCCCTTGCCGATCTCTGCCCCTCACTGCATTGCAAACTCTCTTCGAATTTCTCAGCAAACCCCGCCCCAAAAATTCGACTTAGCTTCAACGCTCTTCCAGTGTGTGTGTATCCCCAACTGACCCCAAGGCATTCCTTTATACTTTTCTCGTTGGAAAACTAATGGCCATGATCTAATCTCTAATCGACGGTTCAAATTAAAAGACTACTTGATCCACGTCACTTAGAACATTTCATCACGTGTTTAATTAATTCACTTTAATTTTTCTAATTCCCTAAGTTAGACTTAGGGTCCTCATTAAAAAAAATTAATTATTAGAAAAACTTTAACACCAAATGAAATTTCTCCAAACGATTTCTGGGTTTTGGAGATCTCGTGTGTCATAGCCTCTCCACAAAATTTCAGAGCTAGAGCACACCCGATGCTACCCCAAAAATCTCAACAAATCCTTCTTCTTCCTCGCATGTGTGAACAAATCTCCTTAATTGGTCGAATGAATGAGTTGTGATCATGATGCCAAATGAGGTCAATCAAATGCCAATACATATGTGAGACAAGAGGTGGGTTTTTTACCTTGGGGTCAAACCCCTTCAAATGGCAGTAGGGCCCGACTTGGACAACTGGTAGGTAAATGATTTCTCTTTTGACTTTGACAAGGAATATACTAACCGTTGCTACCATTTTTCAACACTCCCTCTTAGCTAGGGAGGTACTTTTCATTCCCTTTCAAGATCAATCTCCCCAACCAATCCACTAGTCTCTTGGTAATGACCTAAGGGAGAGATCAAATGTACAAGTCTCATCATGAGGAAAGATACATAGCATCAAGCTCATCCCACAAGCCAAACCAATGGAATCAAGATCAGAACCCAACTAACCATTGGATCAATCAATATCATTCATGATGCCAAACTCTTCAACCATAGGAAATGGTTTCTCAATAAAGTAATCAAAGTCAATCTCTCTAACCATCCCACTGGTCTCTCGATCACAAACAATGACCCAAGAGAGAAAACTCAACATCAATCTCCCCGACCAACCTACTGGTCTCTCAGTCAAACACAATGACTGAAGGGAAAAATTAGGATCAAACTCTTCGACTATAGTAATGGTCTTCTAGTCAAACCCAATGACCTAAGAGAGTACACAGCGTCCATCTCCTCCACAATAAACAAGGGTCTCTCGGTCGAACTCAATGACCTAAGGGAGGAACCCCTATCTCAATATCAAACTCCCTGACTATAGTCTCTCGAACGATGTCAAAAAGGTCAATCTACCCAACCATATGATCTCTTAGTCAAATGCAATGACCCAAGTGAGAGTACTCAAAATCAGTGTCCCCAACCAAGCCTACTGGTCTATCAGTCAAACAAAATGACCTAAGGGATCACTGCAAGCCTCAAACTCCATCTTATTAAAAGGTAGACCATCACCTGCGCAAAGGATAAAAAGAAACAAGTTGACCCGGACCTCACCAAAATTGAAAATGAAATCGAGGCTCTCAGGGACCCTACATATGGGGGATATATATCAAAATCAACAAAAGAACATCTCATCAAGATGGAAAGAGATCGACTAAAAATCTTGAAGGACAGAGATGAAACATGGAGGTTAAATGGCCAAGCCATCTAGATCAAAGCTAGGGATGAAAACTCCAAATTTTTCTAGCAATTTGCCAGAGGAAGAAAGGCAATTAATACCATATGGGAGCTAGAAAACGAGGATGGTACCACAACTTCTACCTTTGAACAACTTGCACATAAGGGTATCACTCATTTTAGGAACATCTACAAGGCTCCTCAGCACTCCACTCTGGCGAAGATCATCAAGGTAGCCTCACTCTTTCCTTGATATGTGGAACGGGACACGGCTAAGGAACTCTTTGAGCCGGTCAATTTGGATGAACTGGAGGCTGTCCTCAAATGGCTCAAGAAGGACAAGAATCCTGGACCTGATGGTTGGTCGGTTGAATTCTACTTATCCTTCTTTGATTTGCTGGAACACTATAATATTCCCAATTAGCAATAGCTAATTGGAAATATTAATTTTTGACTACTTTACTTTAATAAAGTTAAGTTAGAAATTAAGTGGGTGAAAGGGACACTTAACTCACACTTTGGATAAAAAGAATTTCCTAAAGTCACTTGGAGACATGATTATTTGGCAGGGTGGGACCTAGAGGATGAAGTGGCAGCGTGAAGGAGGTGTCAGCGTGGGCAGTGTGGGTCCATGACAGCGCAGAGCTAGAAGAACAACGTGGCTTAAGGGGACAACACAGTTTTGGTGGGGTCTAGGTGAGAGCAAGGCTCTCCAAGCATAAAAAGGGAGAGAGGCTCCTCATTTGCTCATTCTATTATGCATCTATGATATTTGTCTTTTGACATTGAGCACGCTTTTGCTGTAGAACAAAGTCTGCAAGTATTGTTCAGCACATCGGGTGTTTCCGTGCGGAGATCCCAACCTCAGCCCCGGGGGACTTCTAGTGCCTACTCGAGTGAGGAGTTCTATCCTTGATTTTCCTGAGAGAGTTGTAGCAGCCACAGTTGGGATCATTCACTTGCATAGACAGTGCAACTAGTGAGAGGGAGCACGCAGTCTTTGGAGGAGGAGATTTCGAATTGAGGGCTTATCAGGGGATTTAGCCCGAGAGAGTTGGAAAGGGGCTAGCACTTCCCTATTCCATCATTTTGGGAGAGTTGGAGGCCATCTTTTGCAGCAGAACATTCAGGGCCAACGTTTATCACTGGGACATCGTTATACGTCAAGGGAGGTCATTTTCCGCGGTCATCCATTCCGGAAAGTTCTCTAGGATTTTCTGGGTATTTGGTGGAGAGCCCATTCCCAAAGTTTCACGATTTTCTAAGGAGGGGAGCAGCCCCAAAGAGTTAGTCTATTCCAGTAGCAACACCACCACCACCAGCTTTGGAGATCACGCAGTCATAGAGGGAGCAGCCATTCCATGATATAGTCTGAGAGTATTTCATACTTGCCTAATGCAAGCCAAGGTGCCATCATTCTGATCACCTTTGTATTCATTTTATTTTTCAGCACTTAATAAAATGGCTCAGCGTTCTCCATGTTTTGTCTTGTTCATATGATATCTCTCTAGTTGTTGTAGTTTCTTGTTTATGTGCTTTATATTGCTGTTTATCTCTATTCGGAATATTACAGTGGTATCGGAGCTCATAGACTTGGCTCAGCCTGTGGAACAGACTGTCTATGACACCAGCAGGAAAACCATACATCATTTATCGGGGAAGAAAGTATAAATACCAAGAGCAGAGGCTAGAGGTCACTTTCAGGGAAGGTGATTGCGTTCCAGTAGTGGACGCAGGAGAGGAGGAACCAATGGCAGAGGAAAGAGATGATGGGAAGGAGTTCGGGGAACTTCTCCTCAAGTCAGTGTAGGAGTTGTTGAGATGGAGAAAAGAGATGGGACAAAAGATCACCACAGAACCTAGACAGCGTGAAACCCTAAGGGGTTTCCATACCGGAGAGGGATCGGGCACATCCTGTCATTTGCAGGAGCATCTCACAGCGCAACAGATGGCATCTCATACACCCCCACGTTCCATGATGCCCACATTTCTTGCCACAAACACTGGGGCAGGAACATAGCAGGAGCCGGAACCAGCTCACATGGGGGATTACTTTGCCGAATATCAGTCCTACGGTCGAGAGTTCAGAGGGCCCTGTAATATTCCCAATTAGAAATAGCTAATTGGAAATATTAATTTTTGACTACTTTACTTTAATAAAGTTAAGTTAGAAATAAAGTGGGTGAAAGGGACATTTAACTCACACTTAGGATAAAAAGCATTTCCTAAAGTCACTTGGAGACATGATTACTTGGCAGCGTGGGGTCTAGAGGACAAAGTGGCAGTGTGGGGCCTAGAGGACGAAGTGGTAGCGTGGGCAGCGTGGGCTCAAGACAGGGTAGAGCTAGAGGGATAGCGTGGCTCAAGGAGACAGCGCAGTTTTGGTGCGGCCTAGGGGAGAGCAAGGCTCTCCAAGCATAAAAAGGGAGAGAGGCTCCTTATTTGCTCATTCTATTATGGATCTATGATATTTGTCTTTTGACATTGAGCACGCTTCTGCTATTGAGCAAAGTCTGCACATGTTGTTCAGCACATCGGGTGTCTCCATGCGGAGATCCCAACCTCAACCCCGGGGGACTTCGAGTGCCTACTCAGGTGAGGAGTTCTATCCTTGATTTTCCGAAGAGAGTCGTAGCAGCCACAGTTGGGATCATTCACTTGCATAGACAGCGCAGCTAGTGAGAGGGAGCACGCAGTTTGGAGGAGGAGATTTCGAATTGAGGGCTTATCAAGGGATTCAGCCCGAGAGAGTTGGAAAGGGGTTAGCACTTCCCTATTCCATCATTTTGGGAGAGTTGGAGGCCATCTTTTGCAGCAGAACATTCAAGGCCAGCGTTTATCACTGGGACAGCGTTATACGTCAAGGGAGGTCATTTTCCGAGGTCATCCATTCCGGAAAGTTCTTTGGGCTTTTATGGGTATTTGGTGGAGAGCCCATTCCCAAAGTTTCACAATTTTCTGAGGAGGGGAGCAGCCCCAAAGAGTTAGTCTATTCTAGTAGTAGCACCACCACCACCAGCTTTGGAGATCACGCAGTCATAGAGGGAGCAGCCATTCCATGATATAGTTTGAGAGTATTTCTACACTTGCCAAGTGCAAGCCAAGGTGCCATCATTCTGATCTAGAGGGAGCAGCCATTCCATGATATAGTCTGAGAGTATTTCTACACTTGCCTAGTGCAAGCCAAGGTGCCATCATTCTGATCACCTTTGTATTCATTTTATCTTTCAGCACTTAATAAAATGGCTCAGCGTTCTCCATGTTTTGTCTTGTTCATATGATATCTCTCTAGTTGTTGTAGTTTCTTGTTTATGTGCTTTATATTGTTGTTTATCTCTATTCGGAATATTACAGTGGTATCAGAGCTCATATACTTGGCTCAGCCTGTGGAGCAGACTGTCTATGACACCAGCAGGAAAACCATATATCACTTATCGGGGAAGAAAATATAAAGACTAAGAGCGGAGGCTAGAGGTCACTTTCAGGGAAGGTGATTGCATTCCAGCAGTGGACGCAGGAGAGGAGGAACCAATGGCGGAGGAAAGAGATGACGAGAAGGAGTTCGGGGAACTTCTCCTCAAGTCAGTGCAAGATTTGTCGAGACGAAGAGAAGAGATGGGGCAAAAGATCATCACAGAACCTAGACAGCATGAAAGCCCAAGAGGTTTCCATACGGGAGAGGGATCGGGCACATCCCATCATTTGCAGGAGCACCTCAAAGCGCAACAGATGGCATCTCATACACCCCCACATTCCACGATGCCCGCATTTCTTGCCATAGACACTGGGGCAGGAGCACAGTAGGAGTAGCAATCGGCTCACATGGGGGATTACTTTGCTGAGTATCAGTCCTACAGTCGGGTGTTCAAAGATGCCCTCACATTCCAGGACTTCGTACAACTCAAGAGGGACAACAGACCCCGCAACCATAACAAGGGGAACAGGCACTCACAGGATGGGCATGTACAGCGCACTGAAGGCATATTTTACCTGCCGACATATGATGGATCCTCCAAGTGTTCGGCTAAGGCTTGGGTGGAGAAGTTGGATATCTATTTCCAGCTTAATCAAATGGCAAAGGCAAAGGCCATCAAGGTGGTAGCGTTGCACCCGGAGGGCAAGGCCCATGATTGGTGGTTCCATGGAATGGCTACGCTGGGACACTTAGGGGTGACAACATATGCTGAGTTTACACGAAGGCTGATAGAGCGGTTCAATTGGAGAGATCCAGAGGAGCATTTTTTTGAGCTAACTAAGCTCAAGCAGACCGAGAGTCCAGACACATACATTTCAGAATTTTTGGGACTCTCCGTGATGGTACCTAACTTATCTTCAACCAGGATGATCTACATGTTCATTGATGGATTGGTAGAGCCTCTTCGGGGGTTAGTCAGATCGACAAGGCTAGATACACTCCATGATGCAGTCGAGAGGACTCGGGACTTACAAGATGCACTGCCCAGGACTAGAGCTCCTTTCCCCTAGAGACCGACATTTTAGCCGAAGGGGAAGGACACAAGGGTTCTTCCTCCAAAGAGGAACCAGAGTTGAGGGCCTTTGGATGATGAAACCAAGAGAGATCTGAGGCAGAAGAAGTTATGCTTCACATGCCAAGAGCCATGGGCACCAAGACATCGTTGTGCCGCTGGGATAGTGGGGCTACCCACAATTTTATTGACGCACAGTTGGTAGAGCCGAGGAGCATACCGACAAAGAGCTTAGATGGGTTTACGGTACTAGTTCCAGGTGCCAGAACCATGCAGTGTGCCAGGTATGTGCTAGCCTTGGCAGTGACTATGGGGACGTACACTCTGACAAACCATTTCTTTGTGGTGGACATCCCGGACACCAACGTGATACTGGGAGCGCAGTGGTTGATCACGCTGGGGAAGGTCACCACAGATTGGGAGACCTTGGAGATGGAGTGGACATACAAGAAGATCAGGAAGCACGAGATGATTCGAGGCATGCATACTTACCCGCCACAGACAATTTTAGCACACCGGATGGAGGCAGATTTCCTGAAGGGAGACGTAGAGTGGGCAGTGGAGCTACGTGCTTTGGAGGCAGGGTCTACAAGGCAGGCTGTACACCCGAATGTGCAGTCCATCCTAGACAGATATGTCACGGTTTTTGGAGATATATCACCAGGGCAGCCACCAGATCGGGGATTTGAGCACACCATTGAGCTGGAGCAGGGTATCCAGGCAGTGATCACTACACCCTATAGGCATCCTAAGGCCTATTGGGATGAGATTGAGAGGGCCATCCATGAGCTCTTGGCGCTGGGGCACATCTGTCCTAGCTCTAGTCCATTTGCTTCTTCTGTCGTGCTAGTGAAGAAGAAGGATGGCACACTGAGGATGTGCATTAACGATCGAGCTCTCAACAAAAAGACCATGAAGAACCAATACCCCATTCCACGGATAGATGAGTTGATGGATGAGTTGAGGGGATCGAAGTTTTTTTCAAAGATTGATTTGAGATCCGGGTACCACCAGATTCGCGTGAGGGATCACGATGTTCCCAAGACCGCTTTCAGATGTCATTACAGTCACTTTGAGTTCTTGGTGATGCCTTTCGGGCTAACCAATCTGCCGACCACTTTTCAGTCATGCATGAATGACATCTTTCGTAGTCACTTGAGGAAGTTTGTGTTAGTGTTTTCCGATGACACCTTGATTTACAGCATGACATGGGGGGACCACCTACAGCATATTGAGGTTGTATTGCGCATATTGGAGGAGCAACATTTTTATGCCAAGCTCTCCAAATGCGAGTTTGGGTTGACATAGATGCTCTACTTGGGGCATATCATTGGTGTGGATGGAGTGAGGGTCCACCAAGAGAAGATCAGGGCCATCAGGGATTGGCCAGAGCCGAAGAATGTGACGGAGCTTCAGGGGTTTGTAGGCATTTGCATCTACTACCGGAAGTTCGTCAAGGGGTTTTCCCAACTTGCTGCACCCCTTACAGACCTTACCAAAAAGGGGTCATTTAATGGGATTGACACAACGCAGAGGGATTTCGACAGGCTCAAGGAGGCGATGAGAAGCTGTCCAATTTTGGCATTGCCAGATTTCACACAGCCCTTTGTCCTAGAGTGCGATGCATCAAGAGAGGGGATAGGCGCAGTCTTGATGCAAGGAGGCCACCCCATAGCTTTCGAGAGCAGGAAGCTATTGCCACATGAGAGGTTGTATGCTATATACGACAAGGAAATGTTGGCCATCATGCATGCACTAGCCAAATTTCGATAGTACCTGGTGGGGAACAGGTTCAGAGTGAGGACTGACCACAACAGCCTCTGATTCTTTTTCGAGCAGAAGCAGTTGCAGGAGAGGCAACAGAAGTGGGTCAGCAAGATCCATGCATATGATTTCGACATCGTGTATGTCAAGGGGAAAAACAACGTGGTGGATGATGCACTTTCAAGCAGACCAGCAGCGTTGTCCTTGATGAGCTTAGATACGGACTGGAGGGCTCAGTTGCTGGTAGAGTACTCCAAGGACCGTTTTGCCTATGAGGTGTTGGATGGACAGGTTACAGATGATAGGTATAGGGTGATAGATGAGGTGATATACTTTAAGGACAGGATCTTCTTGACCGGGAGCTCCCAGCTCAAGGAGAAGATATTGCACGCCTCACATGACTCGCCATTATCAAGCCACCAGGGGTTCACTAAGACCTATAGGGCCATCAGAGAGAGGTTCTCATGGAAGGGCCTCAAGGAGGACATAATCCGACATGTCAGGGAGTGCGAAGTATGTCAGCGTAATAAGGGAGAGATTACCCATCCGACAGGTTTACTTCAGCCTCTTCCCATACCAGAGGGGAAATGGGAGAGCATTTCGATGGATTTCATCACAGGGCTGCCCACTGTACAGGGAAAGGATTGCATATTTGTGGTCATTGACCGGCTGAAAAATATGCACACTTCTTCGCTATATCAACACGATACACTGCAGCACAGGTAGCGGAGTTATTCTTCAGGGATGTTTTCAGATTGCATGGTCTCCCAAAGACCATTGTCAGTGACAGGGATAGCCGCTTCATGGGCGGGTTTTGGCAGGAGCTTTTCCGTGTGGTGCATACCGAGTTGACCCCGAGCACCAGTTATCACCCACAGAAGGACGGGCAGACGGAGATAGTGAACAAGGCGCTGGAAGGCTACTTGCGAAACTGTCTCCAGGCAGCGAAAGGAATGGTTACGATGGTTGCACTTGCAAGAGTACTGTTACAACACCACTTACCATATGTCTATCAGTATGTCTCCATTTTATGCTTTATATGGGTATCGTGCTTTATCTTTTGCTGACATAATGTTTGGTGCTAGCAAGGCCCCTAGGGCCAAGGATTGGATCCAAGAGAGTCAGGATATACTCTGGGCTCTTAAGGATAACATAGCTACAATGCAAAATCAGCAGAAGTTGTATGCCGACAGGGGACGGGTTGAGAAACAGTTTAAGGTAGGGGACATGGTCTACCTACGATTGCAACCATATCGGCAATCGACGCTGAAGTAGAAGGGGGTTGAGAAGCTCAAGCTCCGCTTTTATAGACAATACAGAGTGACACGCAGGATTGGGGAGGAGGTTGCATATGAGTTGGACCTGCCCACCGATAGCAGGATTCATAATATTTTCCATGTCTCATGCCTGAATAAGGCATTGGGACAGCAGGTGACTACAACTGAGGAGCTCCCACCCACAGATGATGAGGGGCATTTAGTGTTGTAGCCAGAGGCTATCATTGACACCAGGGAGAGGCAGCTGCAGAGCAGAACAATCAGGGAATACCTCGTGAGATGGAGGAACTTACCAGATGAGGATGCCACTTAGGAGAGTGAGAAAATTCTATAGCATCCATCTTTGCAGTTGCTTGAGGACAAGCAACGTTTTGGCGGGGAGGACTGTAATATTCCCAATTAGCAACAACTAATTGGATATATTAATTTTTTACTACTTTACTTTAATAAAGTTAAGTTAGAAATAAAGTGGGTGAAAGGGACACTTAACTCACACTTAGGAAAAAAAGAATTTCCTAAAGTCACTTGGAGACATGATTACTTGGCAGCATGGGGCCTAGAGGACGAAGTGGCAGCGTGGAGGAGATATCAGTGTGGGCAGCATGGGCCCAAGACAGCGCGGAGCTAGAGGGACAACGTGGCTCAAAGAGATAGCGCAGTTTTGGTGGGGCCTAGGTGAGAGCAAGGCTCTCCAAGCATAAAAAGGGAGAGAGGCTCCTCATTTTCTCATTCTATTATGCATATATGATATTTGTCTTTTGACAATGAGCACGCTTTTGTTGTTGAGCAAAGTCTGCACATGTTGTTCAGCACATCAGGTGTCTCCGTGTGGAGATCCCAACCTCAGCCCCAGGGGACTTCGAGTGCCTGCTCGGGTGAGGAGTTCTATCCTTGATTTTCCGGAGAGAGTTGTAGCATCCACAGTTGGGATCATTCACTTGCATAGACAGCGCAATCAGTGAGAGGGAGCATGCAGTCTTTGGAGGAGGAGATTCCGAATAAGGGTTTATCAGGGGATTCGGGCCGAGAGAGTTGGAGAGGGGTTAGCACTTCCCTATTCCATCATTTTGGTAGAGTTGGAGGCCATCTTTTGCAGCAGATCATTCAAGGCCAGCGTTCATCACTGGGATAGCGTTATACCTCAAGGGAGGTCATTTTCCGAGGTCATCCATTTCCGAAAAGCTCTCTAGGCTTTTTGGGTATTTGGTGGAGAGCCCATTCCCAAAGTTTCACAATTTTCTAAGGTGGGGAGTAGCCCCAAAGAGTTGATCTATTCCAGCAGTAGCAGCACCACCACCAGCTTTGGAGATAACACAGTCATTGAGGGAGCAACCATTCCATGACATAGTCTGAGAGTATTTCTATGCTTGCCTAGTGCAAGCCAAGGTGCCATCATGATGATCACCTTTGTATTCATTTTATCTTCCAGCACTTAATAAAATGGCTCAGCGTTCTCCATGTTTTGTCTTTTTCATATGATGTCTCTCTAGTTGCTGTAGTTTCTTGTTTATGTGCTTTATATTGTTGTTTATTTCTATTCGGAATATTACAGGCCCTCACATTCCAAGACTTCGTATAGCTCAAGAGGGACAGTGAACCTCGCAACCATAACAAGGGGAACAGGCACTCACAGGATGGGGATGTACAGCGCACTATAGGCAGATTTTACCTGTGATAATTGATGGATCCTCCAAGTGTTCGGCAAAGGCTTGGGTGGAGAAGTTGGATATCTATTTCCAACTTAATCAGATGGCAGAAGCAGAGGCCATCAAGGTGGCAGCGCTGCACCTAGATGGTGAGGCCCATGATTGGTGGTTCCATGGAATGGCTACACTCGGGCACTCAGGGGTGACAACATATGCTGAGTTTACACGGAGGCTGATAGAGTGGTTTGATCGGAGGGATCCAGAGGAGCACTTTGTTGAGTTGACTAAGCTCAAGCAGACCGGGAGTCCAGACACATACATTTCAGAATTTTTGAGACTCTCCATGGTGGTACCTGACTTATCTTCAGCCAGGATGATCTACATGTTCATCGATGGATTGGCAGAGCCTCTTCGGGGGTTAGTTAGATTGATGAGGCCAGCTACACTCCGTGACGGAGTTGGGAGGACTCGGGACGTGCAGGATGCACTACCCAGGACTAGAGCACCTTTCCCCCAGAGATCGACATTTCAGCCGAAGGGGAAGGACACGAGGGTTCCACCTCCAAAGGGGAACCAGAGTCGAGGGCCTTTGCATGATGAGACTAGGAGAGATCTGAGGCAGAAGAAGCTATGCTTCACATGCCAGGAGCCATGGGCACCAGGACATTGTTGTGTCGTGGGGAAGGAACACTATATCGAGGTTTTCTCCGACAGTGAAAGAGAAGAGGATGAGTACGAGGAGATGGAGGCAGGAGGCAGCAGTGCGGGACACGGAGGAGATCATCCACCACCTCCACCACCAGGAGCGGGAGGTGCAGCATTTTCACCTACCGAGGGAGTCCTTGCTTCTTTGCGAGGGGTTCCCAAATACGTGACACTGCGTGTCCGAGGTACATTGCAAGGACAATGTGTTTCGGTATTAGTGGATAGTGGGGCTACCCACAGTTTTATTGATGCACAGTTGGTAGAGCGAAGGAGCATATCGACAGAGAGCTTTGATGGGTTTTCAGTACTGGTTCCAGGTGCCTGAACCATGCAGTATGCCAGTTATGTACCAGCCTTAGCAATGACTATGGGGACTTACACTCTAACAGATCATTTCTTTGTGGTGGACATTCCGGACACTACCGTGATACTGGGAGTGCAGTGGTTGATCACGCTAGGGAAGGTCACCATAGATTGGGGGACCTTGGAGATGGAGTGGACAGACAAGAAGACTGGGAAGCACGAGATGATTCAGGGCATGCACACTTATCCACCACAGATAGTTTCGTCACATCGGATGGAGGCAGATTTCTGGAAGAGAGATGTAGAGTGGGCAGTGGAGCTAAATGCTTCAGAGGCAGAGTCTACAAGGCAGGCCGTACACCCAAATGTTCAGTCCATCCTAGACAGATATGCCATGGTTTTTGGAGATATACCACCAAGGCAGCCACCAGATCGAGGATTTGAGCACACCATTGAGCTGGAGCAGGGCATCCAGGCAGTGATCACTACACCCTATAGGCATCCTAAGGTCTACCGGGATGAGATTGCGAGGGCCATTCATGAGCTCTTGGCTCTGGGGCACATCTGTCCTAGCACTAGACCATTTGCTTCTTCTGTCGTACAGGTGAAGAAGAAGGACGACACACTGAGGATGTGCATTGGCTATCGGGCTCTCAACAAAAAGACCATGAATAACTGATACCCCATTCCATGGATAGATGAGTTGATGAATGAGTTGAGGGGATCGAAGTTCTTTTCGAAGATTGATTTGAGATCTGGGTACCACCAGATTCGTGTGAGGGACCAAGATGTTCCCAAGACCGCTTTCAAATGTCATTACGGTCACTTTGAGTTCTTGGTGATGCCCTTTGGGCTAACCAATGCTCCGGCCACTTTCCAGTCATGCATGAATCACATCTTCTGCAGTCACTTGAGGAAGTTTGTGTTAGTGTTTTTTGATGACATCTTGATTTACAGCAAGACATGGGAGGAGCACTTACAGCATATTGAGGTTGTATTGCACATATTGGAGGAGCAACATTTTTATGCCAAGCTCTCCAAATGCGAGTTTGGGCTGACAGAGATGCTCTACTTGGGGCATATCATTGGTGTGGACAGAGTGAGGGTCCACGAGGAGAAGATCAGGGCCATCAGGGATTGGCCAGAGCCGAAGAATGTGACGGAGCTTCGGGAGTTTATGGGCATCTGCACCTACTACCAGAAGTTCGTCAAGGGGTTTTCCCAACTTGCTGCACCCCTTACAGATCTTACCAAAAAGGGGGCATTCAGTTGGACTGACACAGAGCAAAGGACTTTCGACAGGCTCAAGGAGGTGATGAGCAGCTGCCAAGTTTTAGCATTGATAGATTTCACACAGCCCTTTGTTCTAGAGTGTGATGCATCAGGGGAGGGGATAGGCGCAGTCTTGATGCAGGGAGGCCACCCCATAACTTCCGATAGTCTAAAGCTATTTCCACACGAGAGGTTGTATGCTATATACGACAAGGAGATGTTGGCCATCATGCATGCATCGGCCAAATTTCGGCAGTACCTGGTGGGGAACAGGTTCAGAGTAAGGACTGACCACAACAGCCTCTGATTCTTTCTCGAACAGAAGCAGTTGTAGGAGAGGCAACAAAAGTAGGTCAGTAAGATCCAGGCATATGATTTCGACATAGAGTATGTCAAGGGGAAAAACGACGTGGTGGCCGATGCACTTTCACGCAGACCAGCAACATTGTCCTTGATGAGCTTAGATACGGACTGGAGGGCTCAGTTGTTGGTAGAGTACTCCAAGGACCATTTTGCTTGTGAGGTGTTGGACGGACAGATTACAGATCGCAGGTTCAGGGTGATGGATGAGATGATATACTTCAGGGATAGGATCTTCTTGACCGAGAGCTCCCAGCTCAAGGAGAAGATATTGCACGCCTCACATGACACGCCATTATCAGGCCACCAGGGGTTCACCAAGACCTATAAGGCCATCAGAGAGAGGTTCTCATGGAAGGGCCTCAAGGAGGACGTACTCTGACATGTCAGGGAGTGTGAAGCATGTCAGCGTAATAAGGGAGAGATGAACCATCTGGTGGGTTTACTTCAGCCTCTTCCCATACCAGAGGGGAAATGGGAGAGCATTTCGATGGATTTCATCACAGGGCTGCCCACTATACAGGACAAGGATTGCATATTTGTAGTCGTTGACAGGCTGACAAAGTATGCACACTTCTTTGCTATATCAGCACGATACACTGCAGCATAGGTAACGGAATTGTTCTTCAGAGATGTTTTCAAATTGCATGGTCTTCCAAAGACCATTGTCAGTGACAGGGATAGCCGTTTCATGGGCGGGTTTTGGCAGGAGATTTTCCGTTTGGTGGGTACCGAGTTGACCCCGAGCACCAGTTATCACCCACAAACAGATAAGCATACGGAGATAGTGAACAAGTGGCTGGAAGGCTACTTGCGAAACTATGTCACCGAGCAGCAAAAGGCATGGTTACGATGGTTGCACTTGGGGGAGTACTGCTATAACACCACTCACAATATGTCTATCGGTATGTCTCCATTTTATGCTTTATATGGGTATCATGCTTTATCTTTTGCTGATGTGATGTTTGGTGCTAGCAAGGCCCCCAAGGCCAAAGATTGGATCCAAGAGAGTCAGGATATACTCCAAGCTCTTAAGGATAACTTAGCTACAGTAAAGAATCAGCAGAAGCTATATGCCGACAGGGGACGGGTGGAGAGACAATTTGAGGTAGGGGATTTGGTCTACCTATGATTGCAACCATATCGGTAATCCACAATTAGCAATAGCTAATTGGAAATATTAATTTTTGACTACTTTACTTTAATAAAGTTAAGTTAGAAATAAAATGGGTGAAAGGGACACTTAACTCACATTTAGGATAAAAAGCATTTCCTAAAGTCACTTGGAGACATGATTATTTGGCAGGGTGGGGCCTAGAGGACGAAGTGGTAGCATGAAGGAGGTGTCAGCGTGAGCAGTGTGGGCCCATGACAGCGCAGAGCTAGAGGAACAGCGTGGCTTAAGGGGACAACACAGTTTTGGTGGGGTCTAGGTGAGAGCAAGGCTCTCCAAGCATAAAAAGGGAGAGAGGCTCCTCATTTGCTCATTCTATTATGCATCTATGATATTTGTCTTTTGACATTGAGCACGCTTTTACTATTGAGCAAAGTCTGCAAGTGTTGTTCAGCACATCGGGTGTCTCCGTGCAGAGATCCCAACCTCAGCCTCGTGGGACTTCGAGTGCCTGCTCGGGTGAGGAGTTCTATCCTTGATTTTCCGGAGAGAGTTGTAGCAGCCATAGTTGGGATCATTCACTTGCATAGATAGCACAGTCAGTGAGAGGGAGCATGCAGTCTTTGGAGGAGATTCCGGATTGAGGGCTTATCAAGGGATTCGGCCCGAGAGAGTTGGAAAGGGGTTAGCACTTCCCTATTCCATCATTTTGGGAGAGTTGGCAGCCATATTTTGCAACAGAACATTCAGGGCCAGCAGTTATCACTGGGACAACGTTATACCTCAAGGGAGGTCATTTTCCAAGGTCATCAATTTCCGGAAAGCTCTCTGGGCTTTCCTGGGTATTTGGTGGAGAGCCCATTCCCAAAGTTTCACAATTTTCTGAGGAGGGGAGCAGCCCCAAAGAGTTAGTCTATTCGAACACCAGCACCAGCAGCAGCAGCTTTGGAGATCACGCAATCATAGAGGGAGCATCCATTCTATGATATAGTCTGAGAGTATTTCTACGCTTGCCTAGTGCAAGCCAAGGTGCCATCATTCTGATCACCTTTGTATTCATTTTATCTTTCAGCACTTAATAATGGCTCAACGTTCTCCATGTTTTGTCTTGTTCATATGATATCTCTCTAGGTATTGTAGTTTCTTGTTTATGTGCTTTATATTGCTATTTATTTCTATTCAGAATATTACAGACACAATCTTCTGGAGGTGGTGGAGGAAACTAGGAAATCTGGGCGCATCTTTGATGCTTTCAACTCTACCTTTATAGCTCTCATCCCCAAGACTGATCACCCCTCCTCCTTCAAGGACTTCCGCCCAATCTCTCTGTGCAACTGCAGTTATAAAATCATGGCTAAAATCATTGCCAACAGGCTTAAACCTATTTTATCAAGATTCATATCCCCAAACAATTTTCTTTCCTGGAGAATAGACAGATTCATAAATCCATTGGAGTTGCACAAGAGGCCCTCCACTCCATGCACACCAAGAAGATCAAAGGAATTATTCTAAAGATCGACCTTGAAAAAGCTTTTGATCAGGCTAGTTGGCTCTATATTTGCATGCTCCTCACACACCTCGTCTTTCCTAATTAGGTGATCAATTTGATCATGTGTTGGATCAACTTTGTTTCATACAGTGTCCTCATTAATGGTGCAGCCACAGATTTCTTTCATGTCGAAAGAGGCCTTCGACAGGGTTGCCTGTTGTCCCCACTACTTTTCCTCCTGATCATGGAAGGACTTAGCTGATGCCTAATTGAAGAAAGGGACAGGGGCAGATTGAGGAGCATCAGGATCACAGATAACTGCACTCTTACACATCTACTATTTGTGGATGATATCATTATCTTTCTGAATGGATCCATTGGTGATTCCACCGTGGTGAATACTATTCTTCTTTTTCGCAAAGCCACATGAATGTCCTGCAATAACATCAAATCCACTATCAAATGTCATGGATGCTCCCCACATGAACTATTCTATGCACAGCAGTGGTTTCCTTTCAACCTAATCAGATTTGAAGATGATCTGAAATACTTGGGGTTTCACCTCAAGCTTGTCAACTACAAAACCGCTGATTGGACTTGGCTGATTGCCAAAATCGACAAAAGGTTGAATGTATGGTCCCATCGATGGCTTTTCCGGGCTGGGAGACTTGTTCTCATCAAGTCTGTTTTAGAGGTCATCTCAGTTTATTGGATGTGCCTTGCTTGGATCCCAAAGGGTATACTAAACATGATTCAAAAAATCTATCAAAGGTTTCTATGGAACGGGGCAAAGGAGGGTCATACTTTTGCATGGACCAAATGGGCACTTATTGCCCTTCCAAAAACATGGGGTGGCTAGGGCATCAAAGATATACACACCTTTGCACAAGCACGGGCTGCAAAGCTTGGCTGGCAGATCCTCACTGAGCACAACTTGTGGACCAGAGTTGTCACACAAAAGTATATTCATCCTCTCTATCCACTTGATTGAATCAAACATATGCCAGGACGTAGAACTAACATCTCTACCATCTGGAGGGCCATTCTTGGTTCAATTGTACACATCAGGAATGGTCTTGCTTGGAAGGTGGGTCCTGGCACAAAGGTCCGTATTGGCTATGACCCATGGTCGGGTTGTGGGAATGCTCATATCCTCCCCTCTGCACTTATACTTGCACTCAATCAAGCTGGTATACATACTCTTCACCAAGTGGCTGATTGGGAACACACTACCATCTTCTCCCAAGGATGGTTGATCCTCTGTGACCTACACATTCATCCCCAATGGGAGGAGGCCTGGACACACTATTTAAATGCACTATCTAAAACACATGTCAGAATCATTGATAGAGAAGATGAAATTATTTGGATGATCTCCAAGCATGGCAAATATACACCAAAGGAGGGCTATATTCACATCTTAGATTCTCGCAGGCCTATGGTCCTGCCATCTTGGTGGCGCTCTCTTTGGAAACTCAGATGCCCTACAAAATCCAAATCATTGATGTGGTGTATACTCTCTGACAAAATACCCACTGGGGCGCACCTGCAATTGTGTTCACATTTTGGACCCAACAAATGTGTACTATGCATTTCAGCAGCAGAGGACACTGAACACCTATTTCTCACTTGCTCTGCCACCCGTGACCTTTGGACCCTCATCCTATCCTCTCTAAACCTCAACATAAGATGGGAGGGTCCTTTTGTTCTCTCGACCTGGGAATCCTAGTGGCATTCATCCAATCCCCATAAGATCCGCAACTTCCCCTCATTAGTCTGTTGGGGTATTTGGATTGCACGCAATCGTGCCATCTTCCAAAACATTCAACCCACTTGGATCACATCTGCAACTCACATAACCTCTATCTATCAACTGATTCCGGATGACCCTCCTCCACTAGCCCCCCGGAACATCACCCCTGAGAACATAGATCACTCCTTTCCTTGGGCATATTTTGATGGTTCGGCACATATTGACAGTTGTGGGGGGAGGTTTCATTCTACACCTATCTGATCTTCACTCCTTCAAAGTTAAGATTGGCCTTGGCCGAGGCATGAAAAACTTCATGGAACTATCCCGCCTCCTTGCTCTCCTCCAATTTGCCATCACGAAACACTACAACAAACTTCAGATTTTTGGAGACTCCAAAATTATTATTGATTGGTTCAACCTGCATTCTGCATGTCACGTGCACACACTACAGACCATCTTGGATGAAGTAGATCAACTCAAAGCACATTTTGATTTCACTTCATGTCAACAAATTTACAGGGAGAGGAATGCAGTTTCTGACCACCTATCCAAGGAGGCAGCGCACCTATTGAGGGATCAATGGGTGATATAGGAGTAGAATAAACACAATTACTACCAGTTTTTCCACCGACCATTTGATGATCTAAATCAAAGGGCCGAGTGATCATGAATGCACCAGCAGAGTTTTACATCTACTCGTTTTTTTTGGGCTATTCCATATTTAACATATTTTTTACTATGTTTATTTTTACTATCCTTCACTATATGTACATAACTTACAGCAATATGCTTGAACAACTTACTTAACACACAAGTACTTTATTTGCAGCTACCTAACTGATATGAATATGCTAAATGCACACACATCATGTAACTTTTCTTATCTATAATGAAAGTTATGATTTTTTTAGTTGAAAAAAAAAGATACATGAAAATGGGATTCAATACTGCGGGAAGCTGGATAAAGAGGATCTTCTACTACTTATTCAACAAGGTCAAAAGCCAAGGGTTCTTAGCTGCACTTACTGTTGATATTTTGTGTATTGGGGGTAGCATCAGTTGTGCTCTAGCTCCCAAATTTTGTGGAGGGACTAGAGTACACTTGATCTACCAGACCCAGAAATTGATTTGGGAAATTTTATCTGGTTTAGGAGATATTAGATTAATTAATTATTTTAATGTATTTCCAAAGTTAAAACTTAGGAAACTTAAATAATTATAGTGAATTTAATTAAACATGTGATGAAATTGTCTTAAGTCACACAGATCAAGCTTTCTTTTAATCTTAGCCATTGATTCAAGATCTGATCATGGCCGTTGGTTTCCCTACGAGAAAAGTATAAATGAAAGGCTTGGGGTCACTTGTAAAGACACACAGAGGCAAAGCACTGAAGCTAAGCAGAGATTCTAGGGCGTGTTTGCTAAGAATTCTCAGAAGTGTTTCAGCTGCAGAGAGGGGAATTTAGGCCAAGGGGATGATCTGATCCCAGGGTCTAGAATTCTGGCAGAGATCAGCTCAGAGAGGCAGCGCAAAGAAGCAGGAGAGCAGCAGCAGGAAGGGCGACAACTGTGCTACACAGGTGTTGTGCGGTCCCTGAAGGACAGCGTGATTTTCAGTAGGAAGCCCTCAAGGGTTATGCAGAGACCCTAAGGGACAGCGTAAGGACTGCGTCACCCAGTTTGGGGTAACGCAGCCCTTTTCAGAGCAGTGCTGAGGGACACAAAGGCTTCAGAGGCTGGCGCAGAGGCTTCAGGGGTAGCGCTGGGGTTTCTAGGGCCTAATTTTGGCTGAGTTTTGTAAATCTCGTTTGAGGGCGTGTATCAGTGATTATTTTGACTTTAGAACAACTAGTGAGCTATAGACCTATTATTTCTCTGTCAAGTTTTCCAGATTTGGAACCTAGATTTATTGTATTCAGAAAATTCTTAATAATAAAACCCTCCAGCAACCAGAAGACCGTTTTTCCCGCATTGGGTTTTTCCGAGGACTATTTGTCCAGAAAATATTTGTGCCGCTTTGTCTATGTGTGCATGTACTTGTTCTAGATCTGAATTGGTGAAGATCTGTTATGTGTTTTGCTTCTATTTTAATATGAATTTATTTAGTTAATAACTTATCTAAGTAGGAGGAGCATAACCAAATTAACAGTAAATATTTCTGCATAAGTATAAGATTCAGAAATTTTCACATGGTATCAGAGCAATTGCAGATCTAGGAGGGTCACCAGCAAGAAACTGAAGGTTCTAGCTGCAGAAAGCAGCTGGAAAAGCAGCAGAAACGCAGATCTGAAGGGACAGCAGAGTTTCCAGAGGCAGATCCACGTAGAGGGAAGGGTGATGCAGTCTAACGCTGTCTCCTAGCAAACCCATGCAATTACTGCGTAGAGGTAGCTCAGAAACAACGTTGGATTGGTCTGAAGCCTACCAGTGTGATGCGGATTTGAATCTGTTAGATCCAAAAAAGACTGAAGATTAGCTGTACAAATTCAGAAGGTGCTGGTGGGGTTAAATTTCTAAAGCTTTCAGATTTTTAGCCAAAGAGCAGGAGGAGATCAACTTCTCAGAGATTTTCTAGCCAAAAAAACTTGTAAATTGATCAGAGGATCAAAGAGAGCTGAATCATTATTGATTTGGCAGATTTCCAAGAAGGGAAATCAGTTGTCAGTGGGAGTAGAAGGTGTATGTTTCGCCAAGGGCCTTAGATCCAGTTCTCTAGCAAAGAGAAAGGGAAGTTCCGACACATTTCTAAGCAGATGGCTCCTCATGGACTACGTGATCAGGACAGATTGGATGGCCTCTCCAACTTTTTAGTTCGGAAGGCAAGAATCCTGATAGTCCTTGAGGCATATAATCTTAGAGACCATGTAGAGCAAACTGTGGCCACACCGACCGATCCAGATCTCATACGGAAGCATAAGGAAGCTATTGGGCATGCCAAGCCGCTGATTATGGATGGAATTAAGGACCATATTGTACCACACTTAGCTGAGAAGAAGACAGCTAATGAGATGTGGAAGGCCTTAATCTCCCTATATGAGGGAAAATCTGTCCAAAGGAAGATGTTGTTGGAGACACAGATGAGGTCATTCATGATGACCAAGGGAGAAGACATGGAGCATTTCCTCTTCAGATTGCAGTTGATCAGAGATCAGTTGACTTGCAACGGGTGCCAAAGTGGAAGACGATGTGATGGTCAGGATTGCTCTCAATGCAGTCACAGATGAGTGGGAAACCTTTGTCCAAAGTATCTTAGGCAGAGCGGACCTCCCAGATTGGGACAACTTGTGGGAAATTCTGCGTCAAGAAGAACTCTGCAGATTCACCAAGAAGCAGTACAGTTCGAGATCAAGCAAAGTGAAGAAGGAAGATGAAGAATATGCAGCCTTGGCATCAAAGAGGCAGTAGGGAAAGAAGAAGAAGGATCTATCTAAGATCAAGTGATTCCAATGTGGTGAAATGGGACATTTTGCCAGCAATTTTCCTCGGAAGAAAAAGGACAAGGAAGCTTCTTCTTCCAAGGCTGTTGTGGAAGATGATGGGTTGAAAGATGATGCAGCCATGAGCGCTCATGAACCACGAAGGTGGGGCGACATGGATATGTAGAGGAGCTACAGATTCGAAGGCGAGATCCTTGAGCAGCTCATCTCTTGGATCACACGCAAGCTACGACAGCCTTAAGAGAGTAGCGGGACAAGTGGAGCAGTGAGTGCATAGATCACAGATGAAGCAGAGGCAGATCTGAAGACTGGAAGGAGTAGCGCAGAGCAGAGCAGCAATAGCGTACAAGCAGCAGCAGCGCAGAGGCTGATCTGACTTGAGCAGCGCAGAGCAGAGTTGCTTACGTAGTGCAGAGCTGCAACACAGCGTGGGAGATTTCAGCACAAGGGGATGATGTGACTTCAGTAGTGCAGAGGGAGTCTGCTTACGTAGTGCAGAGTTGTAGCTATGCATTATTCTTCAGATGCTAGCACAGATTTGTAGCCTATGGAGCTTCAGTGATGAGGATGCAGCCCATCTGACTTGTCTGTCAAAGATTGGGCAAGAGATTTAGTTGTTTCTCTCAACAATTGAAGTTGCAGTGCGGCATATTAGCAGTGGCAGTGCTATGAGCAGCACAGATGCAGCATATTGAGAGGGAGCTGCAGTACAGAGGTTGCAGTGGCAGTGGCAGAGTCATGGGCAGCAGTACCGAATGGCAACAGCAGTGCAGAGTTGAGTGGCACCAGGCCAAGCATCAGTAGCACAGAACCAGTACCCAAAGTATTGTAATGCATAGTGTGGTGTATTTCTAGAGCACACTCTTGATGCTAAGAGGGAGTGTTGAGATTTTGTGTATTTGGGGTAGCATCAGTTGTGCTCTAGCTCCCAAATTTTGTGGAGGGACTAAAGTACAGTTGATTTACAAGACCGAGAAATTGATTTGGGAAATTTCATCTAGTTTAAGAGATATTAAATTAATTAATTATTTTAATGTATTTCCTAAGTTAAAACTTAGGGAACTTAAATAATTAAAGCGAATTTAATTAAACATGTGATGAAATTGTCTTAAGTCACACGGATCAAGCTTTCTTTTAATCTTAGCCATTGATTCAAGATCTGATCATGGCCGTTGGTTTCCCAACGAGAAAAGTATAAAGGAAAGGCTTGGGGTCACTTGTAAAGGCACACAGAGGCAGAGCACTGAAGCTAAGCTGAGATTCTAGGGTAGGTTTGCTAAGAATTCTCAGAAGTGTTTCCGCTGTAGAGAGGGGAATTTAGGCCAAGGGGATGATCTAATCCCAGGGTCTAGAATCAACAAGAGGCAGAGATCAACTCAGAGAGGCAGCGCAGAGAAGCAGGAGAGCAGTAGCAGGAAGGGCAGCAACTGTGCTACGCAGGCGTTGTGCAGTCCCTCAAGGACAGCGTGATTTTCAGAAGGAAGCCCTCAGGGGTTACGCAAAGACCCTAAGGGGCAGCGTAAGGACTGCATCACCCAGTCTGGGGTAACTCAGCCCTTTCCAGAGCAGTGCTGACGGACGTAGAGGCTTCAGAGGTGGGCACAGAGGCTTCAGGGGCAGCGCTGGGGTTTCAAGGGCCTTGTTGGAATTTAATTTCCAACTGCCCGAAGAGACCAGGGGGCAGTCAATTCCGTGGGGGTCAAGCAAGCCCGGCAGCTGGAGGAGTGGAGACCCACGAAGCAGCTGACGTCATACTCAACTGGGCCCACACTATACACTCACAAAGCCATTCCACGGGGGTATGAGAGCTGGGGAGTATGAACTCCACGAGGCCCCCGAAATGCATGTTGGAATATTGCAAATTCCAAAACAAACAGTGGAGAATAAAAACTCCCTTCTTTAACACAGAGAAAATGTTTAAAATTTCATTCACAGTGACAGAGTTTCCACATAAAAAAAAATTTCTATTCCATAAAAAAAACTGATACAAATTCTTCCTCAATACAGAGGGATTACAAAATAGTTTGTCTGCTGCAAACACAGTGCAAAACTATCACTCGGTCTTTCACTAAATAACACTCTGTCATTTACAAAACATACTCTGCTGTATATGCTCTGTTTTTCCCAAAACACTCTGCTGTGTTTTTCATTCACAGTCTCTGTCTTTTACAAACGCACTGCTGTGCATAAAAAGAACATTACATAAAAATGACTATGTTTCTGTATATAAACAAAATATCTCAACCTAGTTCAATTTAATGTCATTAATTGACACAACCACATAATTCCACCGCTTGGAAAAATCTTTAATGGCATCATAACTTTTGACGGCACCGCTTGGAAATCACATTAATGTCAAATTTGCATGGTGGCACCTAGATTTTTTTCTCCCCGCACTGCTGTGCTTACACTTCTGTTCTGTGTAATAATAAAACAATATAACAACCTCACGGGCTTTCTACCTTTTATATGAAACATTACATATAATATATATATTATAAATATCATATATTTATAATATATATTTAACCAAAGTAAAACTTTAAACTTACTGCGGTAACAAAACATTTACCGAGCGTGAAACATTTAAAACTCATTGCCGTGAATATAAAACAACTTAAATAAAAAATATCATAATGTTTAAACATTATTCCCTTTTATGCATTTCGAAGGCCTCGTGGAGTTCATACTCCCCAGCTCTCATACCCCTGCGGAATGGCTTTGTGAGTGTATAGTGTGGGCCCAGCTGAGTATGACGTCAGCTGCTCCGTGGGTCTCCACTCCTCCAGCTGCCGGGCTTGCCTGACCCCCACGGAATTAACTGCCACCTGGCCTCTTTGGGCAGTTGGAAATTAAATTCCAACACTCCCCCTTAATTTCAACTGCTGGGTTTTCCTGCATACCCAGGCATTTTCTGAAATGTTCAAAGCTTTTCTGCACAAGTGGCTTTGTGAGGATATCTGCAAATTGATCCTCTGTTCTGCAATGTTGCAAAACTATCTCACCATTGCAAGCCAATTCCCGTATGAAATGAAACTTGGTGTCAATGTGCTTTGTCCTTTTATGAAAAACAGAATTTTTAGACAATGCAATAGCTGAGCTATTGTCACAAAAGATCACTGTCCCTTTTACCTGTTCTTGGCATAAACTTCTCAACATTTTTCTCATCCAAACTGCTTGACAAGCTGCTGCTGTAGCCGCCACATATTCTGCCTCTGCTGTAGATAACGCTACAATGGGCTGGAAAAACATAACCAGAAATACTTTTCCTATCATCTACACTTCCAGCCCAATCACTGTCAGTGTATCCAACTAAATCTGAACATTCTGAAGCAGTATATAAAATACCAAACCTTTTTGTACCTTTAACATACCTCAGAATTATTTTTGCTGCCTGCCAATGTGCATCCTTTGGCTTCTCCGTGAATCTTGAAATTAAACTAAATGCATGCATTATGTCTGGCCTAGTTGCAGTCAAATACATAACGCTGCCAACTATGCTCTTGTATAAACTAGGATCAAAATCCTTGTTGCTGTCCTCTCTGCTGAGTTTTAATCCCATCACTATGGGAGTGATTGCTGCTTTGCATTCCTGCATGTTAAATCTTTCAAGCACCTCATTAACATATTTTTCCTGTGAGATAAAAATCCCATTTTTATTTTGTTCTACTTCTATTCCCAAGAAGTATCTCAGCAAACCCATGTCAGTCATCTCAAATTCTTCTTTCATCACTGTTTTGAAATTTTCAATAAGGTAATCATCATTACCTGTGAAAATAACATCATCAACATATAAAACAACAATCAATATTTTTCCATATTTTTCTTTGATGTAGAGGGTGGGTTCTCCCTCACACTTTTCAAATCCATTTTCCAGTAGATAGGAATCTATCCTACTGTACCACGCTCTTGGCGCTTGCTTCAGCCCATAAAGAGCTTTCTTCAACTTGCACACTTTGTGCTCTTGGCCTTTCCTTTCATAGCCGAGAGGTTGTTCAATGTAAACCTCTTCCATTAACACTCCATTTAGGAATGCAAACTTCACGTCCATTTGGTAAACTTTCCACTTGTTTTGTGCTGCTATGGACAGCACTGCTCTCACGGTTTCCATTCTGGCAACCGGTGCGAAAGTTTCCTCATAATCTATACCATACTTCTGTTTATAGCCTTTGACAACAAGCCTTGCCTTGTGTCTCTCTATTTTACCTTCAGCATTACTCTTGGTCTAGTAGACCCATTTAACTCCAATGACATCTTTACCTTTTGGGAGTTCAACCAAATCCTAAGTTTTGTTTCTTTCTATGGCATTTATCTCCTCATCCATAGCTTCTATCCATTTCCTATCTTTAATAGCATCTTCAAAATGAATAGGGTCATCAACATGACAATATAAAGCAAACAAAGAATTGATACCTTCATTTGTTATATCTTTTTCATAAATATCTTTCAAACTTCTGAATTTCTTACCTTTTTCATTAGATGTACAAATGCTTGAAGAAGCACTTGAATTTCCTCCTTGTGGTGTGCTTGGAGAAGCACTTTCATTTCTCCTCAAGGGTGTGCTCTGCTGCTCTTGTGTTGATGCTGCTGTTTGGGGATGTATTTCAGCCAATTCATCATCATTCTCATCATGAGATAAACAGTGCTTAACATTCACTGTTTTCTCTATGCTTCCATCCCAAGCTTCCTCTTCAATGAACTGAACATCTCTGCTCACAATGAACTTCTTGGTGGATGGGTTGTACAACCTATAGGCCTTGGATTCCTCACTGTATCGAATAAAAATACATTTCTCCCCCTTCCTGTCCAACTTCTTCCTTAGCTGATCCGGTATGTGTGCATAAGCCACACATCCGAAAACCTTCATGTGTGTGACACCCTGCTTTGTGCCACTCCATGCCTCTTCCAGCACTTTGTTCATAACTGCTTTTGTAGGGCATCTATTTAGAATGTATGCTGCACAATGTACAGCTTCAAGCCAATAATCATTAGCCAAATGCTTTGCCTTTAACATACTCCTTGCCATGTCCATTATGGTTCTATTCTTCCTTTCGGCTACTCCATTTTGCTGCGGAGTATATCTAGTTGTAAACTGCTTATGTATCCCATTTTCTCTACAAAAACGTAGAAAATCTTTAGAGATATACTCACCTCCTCTATCAGTCCTTAAGACTTTGATACGCAGCCCACTCTGGTTCTCAACAAGTGCTTTGAAATTACAAAATTTTTCAAACACTTCACTTTTGTTTTTCAAAAAGTACACCCAAGTTTTTCTTGTAAAATCATCTATGAATGTTAATACATAGTGGCTGCTTGCAAGCAATGGAGTTTGCATCGGTCCACATACATCTGAGTGGATAATCTCTAAGGGTGCTTTTGCTCTTATGCTTTTCCCAGAAGGAAAACTTTCTCTGTGTTGTTTCCCCAAGATACAACCTTCACAAAGGCTGACTGGTTTCACTATCAATGGTAAACCACTTACCATTCCTTTTCTGTTCAACAAATTAAGACCTCCAAAGTTGAGATGTCCAAATCTCAAGTGCTATAACCAATTATCATCTTTTGGTTCGCTTTGGAAAGTCTCTTGTGCAACTGCTGCTTTCTCTTCACTATTCTTCAAGTCTGCTCTCATTCTGAGAGGGAACATCCTGTTCCTTGTCATCTTTACTTCAGCAATGCATTGATTGCTGGGTGGTTTGTCCATGATGGTACAAACATCATCCTCAAAGAAAACATTATATCCCTTATGGACAAGTTGTCCAATACTTAAGAGATTACATTTCATTCCTGGAACATAATAAACATCTGCTATGGATTTCTTTGCACCTAATCTTGTTAAAACATTTACACTTTCTTTTCCCATAACAGAAACTTTGCTATCAGTTCCTAGTGTGACTTGTGACTGCACACTCTCATCTAACATAGAAAACATTGCCAAGTTTCCTGTCATATGGTTACTACAACCGGAGTCTAGAAACCATAAATCCTCACTTTTTTCTTCAGCCATATTACAAGCTCAAAACAAATTATTTTGACTGATATTTTCTCTAGTGAAATTTGCACTAGTTCTACTTGCCATTTCTTGCTGCTTCTTTCTACATTCATTAGCATAATGACCATATTTTTTACAATGGTAACATTGGACATTGGACTTATCATACCTTTGTCCTTGTGCATTCTGCTGACCATTTTGTTGGCTGCTGCCTTGGCCATGGCTGTGACTTTGACTGTTGCACCTTCCATGTGAATGTGAAGGGTTGTTCCTTCCACCTCTGTTTTGGCTTCTGCCTTTTCCTCTTCCTCTGCCTTGCCCTCTTCCTCTTCCGAAAGACATCTGGGTCTTAAAGGCATGCTCAAGAGATGAGTTTTCACTTCTACCCAATCTCTGTTCATGGGTCATCAGTGATGCATGAAGTTCATCCACTGAAAACTTTGTGAGATCCTTAGTCTCCTATATGGTGGTGACAATCACATCAAATCTTGAGGGTAAACTTCTCAAGAGTTTTTCCACAATTCTCTTATCTTCAAGAGTCTCTCCATGAGATCTTATTTGTGTAACCATTCCAATCACATGAGTGAAGAATGAGTCAATAGTATCTGACTCTTTCATACAGAGAGTCTCAAAGTCTCTCCTCAGCAACTGAAGTTTTGCCGTCTTCACTTTCTCCATGCCTTGATAGGCTGTCATAAGAGTCTACCATGCTTCTTTGGATCTCTTAGCTGCTGCTATCCTTGGAAACACACTCTCATGAACTGCTTGATACAAAAAGAAAAGAGCTTTGGAGTCTTTCTTCTTATTGCTCTTCAGCATCTCTCTTTCTGCCTGAGTTAACATATTAAACTCATGTTCATCTGCTGGCTCTTCAAAGCCTTCCTCAACAAATTCCCATAAGTCTTGGGAGACAAATAATGCTCTCATAGTTATTGACCAGTAGTCATAATTTTTCCCATTAAACTGTGGGAGATGGATATTCCCCATACCCATACTAGTGCTGGCTCCAGCCATTCTGCACTCTTAACTATGATTCAAAAACACTTGACTGTGTGTTTTAAAATTAACTAACTATACTACAACAGTAACACAAAACTGTATAGAGAAATACCTTTGGATTCTTCTTGTCTGAGTCTTCACTCTGTTGGAGAAGCTACTGCAACAAAGAACTCCTTTCCTTCAGCTTCTTTGATCTTCAAAGAGCCTGGACTAGCTCTGTAATATCCCGAAAGGGAAATAGACAGCAATACAAGCATACGATAATACAGAAAATGCCAAAAATAGAACATAAAAAAAATACTCATAAAAATACCGGAGATGCTAAGCCATTTTATTAATCTGAGAAATATGATGAAATACAATAGATGATCAGAATGATAGCACCTATTCTTGCTCAAGGCAAGTGAAAAACTCTCTCAGAAAAGACAGGAAATGGCTGCTCTAAGAAACTGCGTCCCAGCTGCTGGTAAACTGCCGGAAACTGCCGCTGCTGGAATGAACTGGAAGCTAGGGGCTGCTCCCCTTGCCGGAATGAGCTGAAACTCTGCAAATCACCTGTACTCGCCAACCCGGACAAAACCCAGAAACCATATCAAAAATGGTCAGCGTCCGAAAATCACCAAAAAAACCCTCCTCAAGGAATTACGCTGCCTCTGCAAGGCTCAGCGCAGATGCCAAATAAAAATAGCTGGAAAAGTGCCACAAACTCCTCAGGAACCCTCCTACTGGAAAAGACTGATCCTCCACTACGGATATCACTGAAACTCCTGCAGAAACTTCGAACCGGAACACCTCCAAGAAGAACTGCGTCCTCTCTCCTAGGGACTGCGCAGTCACAAGAAGAGCCCAGCTCCTCAGCAAACAACCAACCAAACCTCCTGCTAAAGACTGAAGGAATAACCTTACCCAAGCAGGCACTCAAAGTCCCCCCGGGCTAAGGGTGAGATCTCCGACCGGAGACACTCAACACACTAAACAGTGCTGCAGACAGGCTAAACAGCCAGCGTGCTCAAGAAGACAAATGTCTAGCTCAGATATCATCAACAACAAGAATAAATGAAATGAGAAGGCTCCTCCCATTTTATAACGTTGGTTTCCCTCCAAAACCCCAACGTAGCCTCTCTCTTGCCACATGCTCATCCTTATCTACGCAGAAGCTTCTAGAGTATACGTGGTCCCCTCTCTACGTGGTCTCTTGGCCCCCCCTTGGCTCACTTAAGTTACAACGTTGTGTCTACTAGGGAGTGAACTTTATTTTTAGAGTGAGTTATGTCCCCCTCTACTCACTTTTATTTATAATTTAATTATATAAGGCAAAATTGATCAAAATTAATATTTCCAGTTAGCTGCTGCTAATTGGGAATATTACAGTCCTCCCCGCCAAAAATTGCTTGTCCTCAAGCAATGCCTGAACCAGCCTCCTCTCTAGTTGATGCTCCCCACTAAAACTGCAAAATGTGCCTGGGTCCCAGATGCGCCACTGAAACCTCCCTGACCTCTGCATCACCCTCATATGAAGGGATCTCTCAATGCCAGGATCCCAAACTGATCTCTCACAGTACCAGCCAACCAATAGTCCTCCCGGATCCCATCGCCACCCTGGCCAATAATCGCCCAAGTCCCACGGCTCGAACTGCGCACTGCCTCTGGCTATGACTGATGCTCTAAGAGGCGAAGACCACGACCCATGATGCGCTGTATCTGTGACTGTGTAAGCTATCCCATCAGTTGTGTACCAACTCATCACCTCTCTCCAATCCAAGTCCTGACTCAATCCCACGCTGATCCTGCTCTGCTGAAATTGACATGGAGTGCTGAAGAAACGACGACCTGTGCCCCCCTGCCATCTGGAAACTGTAACATCTACTATGTCCAAGGGCCCCTGCTCCGCTGTGCTCCCTACGAAGAATACCGTACCATCAAGAGGGTACCAACTCATGATCTCCCGCCAGTCCATCCTGGAAGAAGAATCCGATGTAGCAACAACAACTGCATATGGAACATGCCTGGAGTGTTGCTGCCAGCCCGTAATCAACTCCCACTGCTCTGCCCTATCTGCCAATGAAAGCTGCCTGTAGAAGGAAGCCCCTCTCTCTATAATGGGCCAAAGTAGGCAAGATATGCTGCAAGCTCCATCGATGTACTCTTGGAGAGTGCTACCCACTAAAAATACTGCAGCTCTGCTGACTACGTGTACATCTATCTGCACCTCATCCCTGTATCGACCCACAGATGGATGCTCCACCATATCCAACAGCTCCTCCCACTCCTGATCAGGAATGTCATGCTCCTGCTGTCTACTGGCCCCCTGCAGAACAATCCCATCAACCTCCAACACCTCTAGAGGATATGGATCTGCAACTGCTGTCACCGTACTCGATGTCAGTGCATCTGACTACCCCACCTCAATGGCTAACCCCAATGTTAGCCGCATATCCCTCATCGGCTCAATGTGGGCACCCATCTGGCTCTCCCCCAAAGGAATATTGTGCCTGCTGTGAATAGTGTCCTCCTTTGTCGACTCAGGCTCCATCACCTGCTGCTCTAGCTGAATCGTCACAAGTGACTCTTCACCCAGAGTATCTCCCGTAGAGTCCCGTGACTGCTAACCCTGGACACTAGAATGTAGCTCCGGTCTACTATCACCATCTCTGCATGACTGCTCTCGCTCCCCAGGAGCGTCCTCAACTGATCCTATGGACTCATATGAAAAAGAGTCCTCACCCTGGCATACAGAAGGAATGCCCTCCTGTTCTACCTCCGCCACCTCATCTGCATTGAATATGCCATCCACCCTCTCGATAAAGTGTCGATACAATGTCTGGAGCCCAGACACATACTGGGATGCTACCTCTGCTATACCCAGTATCCTCTGCTCATGCATGATCTCGACATGCCATGAGGGAAAAATGACGCATGTCTCCCTCATGACCCGCTCCCCAAGCGTAGGCTCAGCGATGACTAATGTGCCACCCCTGCAAAGGATCATCTCATCCCCTAACCTATGGCTGTCAACTAGCGCCCCGACCCAGTGCCACTGCTGAGAAGTCTCTCCCCTAGTGTGCTGAGTGTCATCCAAATATCTTGGGTGAGCCTCGCGTACCCCGCTACTTATGCCCAAAGTGCCAAAGGACAACAACAAAATCGACTGTGCCAGTGAGTGATGTAGAAGAGGGTCGGATACGTGAGTCCCCTCTGATACCATCAAGTATCGCTCATATGTCTCCTCATCGATCTTGGGTGAACTACTCCCAAAGGTACGCCTCGTGTCCCTATCTGTGAGTCTCCCTGGATGCAACACTCTAAAACCCTGTTGTGCAGCACCGTATGCCCTCGCATACCACTGATCATCCATGTACTCCTCGACATGCCACTGCACACTGAGGCATACCTCTGTATACTGCTGGATACCCCAAGCTACTGTTGCACCACCCTGTACCGTCTCGTGCCATGACTGTGTCCAGGCATCGGTCACTCCTCGCATGCTCTCAATGTGATGTAGGACACTCCTACTCCACAATGCAATCCCACACACTACGGTACAACACCATGCAACTCCGTGTCCACCGAAAGTCCACTGCTCAATGCTAGAGGCTCCCACACATCCCTGGATGTGGTGTCCTAGAGCTGTGCCTCTACATGTTGGACTTCCTCCGATCGGTATCATCATCTCCACCGTCGCATCACTATACCCGCCGACAAATGGATCATCACTCCAAATCCTCCTCGAGGGGTCCGAGAAGTGAATCTCCCTATGTGTCAGTAGTGTTACCACCACTGCTCGGCTCCGCTGCGTCCTCTGTGCCCCACCCAAAGGTGAAGAATCCTTGGCTCCATACAAGGCGCCATCTGGTGGCCTACCAATGCCACCTCCTCCGACAGGCTCCTGCCAAGGTATGTTGACCACCCTGTGATCCCGTGTATAAGTGTCATACCAAGACAACCTAGGAAGTCTTCCCATAAACTGGTTGGCCACTGGAGCTAACCAAAACTCCCCTAGCAAATGTGCATGCTCAACTACTAGGCCAACTGTACCCTCCAAGACATAGTCAATCGACCTACCTGGAAAATGATAGGTGATCCCACCTAGATCCCAATGCCAATCTGGGGTTCCTGTACTCCCAGCACCTGGAAACTCCTACTGAACTATACTTGGGTCCACCACCATCTCCATAACCCACTCCACCGAGTACCAACTCAAAATCTCTCGCCATCCAACCTCAACATGTGGATGCTGTACCCTGTGCAACTCTGGTCGTCTCATACCGCTATCCAAGTCAACGTATGAGATCTGACTAGGTGGCTCCGTCTCTCTCTCTCCAATGGGAAGAGGTAAAACAACGCTGCTAGTCCCGTCCATGCATGCTTGAAGGGGAATGAACTGACGCTCCAACGTGCCCTCTGGTTGTACCATTAGGGAATCCAGTCGTTCCCCAATGCAAGCCAACTTGGCCGCCGACTTGGCACAAGCCACTCTCATGCCCTCCAACTCCTTGACCTGCAACAAAATGGCCTCCCGTACTGACGTGGCCTTCCCTTTCAAAACTCGAAGGTCTGCCCGAAGCCGATGATACCGTTGTCTGTGACCATCGTCCAATCCCTCTATATCTCCTAGTGCCTCATCGAATGTGGATACATCTCCTGTCGCCTCACCCATCTGTTGTGTGCTACTACCACCCGAAGAGTCGGACACGACTCCGGTCATCACCTCAATGGATGGCTCTACTGGTGTAGGCTCTACCTTCTCCACTACGATATCAACCGGCACAGTCAAGGAGGTCTCTAATGAGGGTGAGTCATCTGTCACACTAGGTGTATCTTCGAACTCCCTACAATCCTGTGTGCTCACAGCCTCCAAGTGCGAGGTAACCATTTTGATGGGTTCCCTCTCTGATACTCGGTCAAGCTGGAGAGAGGTATCCAACTTCTCCACCCAAGCTTTTTCCGAACGCTCGGATGACCCGTCAGATGTCAGTAGATGGAATCTACCCATTGTGTGCCACAAGCCCCCGTCATGTGACTTCCTGTTCCCTCTGTGAAAGTTGCGAGGTCTGCTATCCCGCTGGAGATGAACAAAATCTCTGAATGGAAGAGCATCCCTGAACTCCTGCCCATATGCCTGATACTTAGCGAAATAATCACCCATGTGGCCAGGCTCTGGCTCTTGCTGTGCTCCTGCACCTGTGTCCCCACCCAGAAAAGTGGGCATGGTAGAACGTGTGGGTTTATGTGATGCCATATGCTGAGTGGCATCATGCTCCGGCAAATGGTGGGATGTGCCTGAACCTTCGCCAATCTGGAAACCCCTTGGGGTTTCACGCTGTCTAGCCTCCACAGCAGTGAATCTCTGTCCCATCACCTCAATCTGCCTCGACAGATCCTGTACTGATTTGAGGAGCATCTCCCCAAATCTCTTTGCACCATCATCACCTGCCATCGGCTCCTCCTACTATGTGTCTACAAGCTCCTCATGAAATGGCACTGCTGCTCCAAAACTATACTGCGGCTTGTCTTCGGCCTCTGATTTACCCACTGAAAACTACTCAGAAAATTCTAGGAACTTGGGAAGGTGATCCTTGCCCAAAACCCAGAAAAACCTCAAAAGGGTTTCTTCTAATTCCAAACTTCAAAATTTGACCCTTTGTATTTTGGCCCTTTTTCCAATTTCGTTTTTGGTACTGCAACTGCTATTGCTCTCCAAAATTCCAGCAAACCTCTGTATGATCTCTTTCCCGATGTCATAGACCACAGGCTGAGCCAGAACTCTGCTTTGATACCACTGTAATATCCCGAAAGGGAAATAGACAGCAATACAAGCATACGATAATACAGAAAATGCCAGAAATAGAACATAAAGCAAATACTCATAAAAATACCGGAGATGCTAAGCCATTTTATTAATCTGAGAAATATGATGAAATACAATAGTTGATCAGAATGATAGCACCTATTCTTGCTCAAGGCAAGTGAAGAACTCTCTCAGAAAAGACAGGAAATGGCTGCTCTAAGAAACTGCGTCCCAGCTGCTGGTAAACTACTGGAAACTGCTACTGCTGGAATGAACTGGAAGCTAGGGGCTGCTCCCCTTGCCGGAATGAGCTGAAACTCTGCAAATCACCTGTACTCGCCAACCCGGACAAAGCCCAGAAACCATATCAAAAATGGTCAGCCTCCGAAAAATCACCAAAGAAACCCTCCTCAAGGAATTACGCTGCCTCTGCAAGGCTCAGCGCAGATGCCAAATGATACTAGTTGAAACTGTGCCACAAACTCCTCAGGAAAACTCCTACTGGCAACACTGATCCTCTCTTGTGGATATCAACTGAAACTCCTGCAGAAAACCCCGCACCGGAACACCTCCAAGTAGAACTGCGTCCTCTCTCCCAGGGACTGCGCAGTCACAAGAGAAGCCCAGCTCCTTAGCAAAACAACCAACCAAACCTCCCGCTAAAGACTGAAGAAATGACCTTACCCGAGCAGGCACTCGAAGTCCCCCGGGGCTAAGGGTGAGATCTCCGACCGGAGACACTCAACGCACTAAACAGTGCTGCAGACAGGCTAAACAGCCAGCGTGCTCAAGAAGACAAATTTCTAGCTCAAATATCATCAACAACAAGAATGAATGAAATGAGAAGGCTCCTCCCATTTTATAACGTTGGTTTCCCTCCAAAACCCCAACGTAGCCTCTCTCTCTTGCCACGTGCTCATCCTTATCTGCGCAGGAGCTTCTAGAGCATACGTGGGTCCCCTCTCTACGTGGTCTCTTGGCCCCCCCCCTTGGCTCACTTAAGTTACAACGTTGTGTCTACTAGGGAATGAACTTTATTTTCAGAGTGAGTTATGTCCCCCTCTACTCACTTTTATTTATAATTTAATTATATAAGGCAAAATTGATCAAAATTAATATTTCCAATTAGCTGCTGCTAATTGGGAATATTACAAAGGATAACATGTTGAATATTGCACTAGAACAAATAAAGGAGAATAAAATTTCTTTTTATGCATTTCTCTTGGCCTCGTGAGTTCATACTCCTATCTCTCATACCCCCGCCGAATGGCTTTGTGAGTGTATACAGGGCCCACCGAGTTTTCACCTACCGCTCCATGGGTCTCCACTCCTCCACCGTCGAAGCTATTCGACCTCACTAATTGACTACCGCTCGGGTCTCTTCGGCAATTGGAACAAATTCCAATGTGCCTAATTTTGGCTGAGTCTTGTAAATCCCGTTTGAGGGTGTGGATCAGTCATTATTTTGGCTTCAGAACAACCAGTGAGTTGTAGATCTATTATTTCTCTGTCAGGTTTTCGAGATTTGGAACCTAGATTTGTTGTATTTAGAAAATTCTTAATAATAAAACCCTCCAACAGCCAGAAGATCGGGTTTCTTGCATTGAGTTTCTCCAGGGGCTATTTCTCCAGAAAATATCTGTGTCACTTTGTCTATGTGTGCATGTACTTGTTCTAGATCTGAATTGGTGAAGATCTGTTATGTGTTTTGCTTCGATTTTAATCTAAATTTATTCATTTAATAACTTATCCAAGTAGGAGGAGCATAACCAGATTAACAGTAAAATTTCTGCATAAGTATAAGATTTAGAAATTTCACACTTACAGGTTCTCTCAATGATGACAATGCATGGATTACTTATAGTGGAGCATCAAGGCACATGACAGGGAAAGTAAACAACTTCACACTCTATCAAAGGAACCATCTTCTCATGCATTGGAATTGGGAGACAACAAAAGCTATGATGTTAGTGTTGCGATTTTGAGGTGTTGAGGTAGCATCGGATGTGCTCTAGCTCCCAAACTTTGTGGAGGGACTAGAGTACATAAGATCTCCAACGCCCAGAAAGAGTTTTGGGAAATTCCATCCTTTTTAAAAGATATTTAATTAATTAATCTTTTTAATTAAGGACCCTAAGTCTAATTTAGAAAAATTAAAAGATTAAAGGTAATTAAATTAAACATGTGATGAGAATGATTTAAGTGACGTGGATCAAGCATCTTCTAATCTTAGTCATCGATTCAAGATTAGATCACAACCATTGAAGGTTTAATGAGAAAAGTATAAGAAGAGGGCTTGGGGTCAGGGGGAGAACACACACATTGGCAGAGTGCTGAAGCTAAGCTGAAATTCTAGGGCGTGGTTTGCTAAGAATTTCAGAAGTGTTTCAGCTGTAGAGAGGGGAGTATTCGTGAGGGGGATGGTCTAGTCCAAGGCGAAGAGTACAACGAGGGCAGAGAAGCTGCAGACCGAGGTAGCAGTTACGCAGCTCACCCAAGAGCCCAACAGGGGCAACGCAGAGGCATCAGGAGCTACGCAGGGCTGATGCAGAGGCAGTAGGAGGCTAGGAGGGTTAACACAGACTCAGCCAGGGCAGCGCAGGGGTAGCGTAACCTAGTCTAGGGTGACCCAGGCCCTTCATGAGCAGCACAAACGCTGACGCAGTAGGCTTCAGAGCATCACTAGGTGTCTAGAGGCCGGAAAGGGCTGAGTTCTGTAAATCCCGTTTGAGGGTGTGAATCAGTCAATTTTCTGTCTCTAGAACAGAGGTATTGCTGCAGTTTTATTTCTCTGTCGGGTTAACTAGTTTGGTGCCCAGATCTGTTGTACTTAGAACTACTTAATAATAAAAACCATCCAGAAGCTAGAAGCACCGATTTCCCCGCATTGGGTTTTTCTAGGGACAGTTGTCCAGAAAATCCTTGTGTTTCACTTTGTCATTGTGCATGTTATTCAGTTTTAGATCTGCATGTGTAGGTTGTTAATGTATTTACTTCGATGTTAATGCTGAAGATTTTAGATTAATAACTAATCTAAGAAGGAGAAGTAAATCAAGAATTTAACAATAGGGTTTCTGGATAAGTACATTCAGTAATTTTCACAGTTAGAGGCTTGGGATCAACATCTTTGAAGCTGGAAAATGGAGCTAAGACATATCTCAACAATATTCTATATGTTCCAGTTTTGAAAAAGAATTTTCTTTCAATTTATTGCTTAGATGATAAAGGAGATAGAGTTTCTTTTGTTGATAGAAAGGTTTTGGTTTGGGGAAAAGATTCAAGCATCGATAAAGATATGGTTATTGGAGTTCGTGAAGGAAGTCTATATAGAGTCATAACTCCATCACCTCAAGCCCTAGTTCATATGGAAATCAATCCCATTGAGCTATGGCATAGAAGATATGGACATCTACACTACAAGGTCATTCCCTCTCTTAATGAACTGGTAAATGGCATCCCCAATATCAATGAAAATCACGAAGGAATTTGCAAGGAATGTGCTTTAGGTAAGAATACAAGGAAACCATTTACAAATAGTGAAACAAGGCCTAAAGAAATATTAGGCCTCATTCATTCAAATGTGTCTGGGCTTATGTTTGATAACTCACTTGGAGGTCATCTTTACTATTTGACATTCGTTGATGATCACTCTAGAAAGACATGGCTCTATCTTCTCAAGAAAAAGGATGAAGTATGTGAGAAATTCAAGGAGTTTAGATCTGAAGTGGAGACCCTAACCGAAAGATAAAGACGTTGAGATCCGACAATGGTGGGGAATTCACTTCTAAAGAATTGATTGCATATTGTAAAGAAGCAAGAATTAAGAGGGAGCTCATTGTTCCCTACTATGCTGAAAAAAATGGAGTGGCCAAAAGGGAAAATAGGACAATTGAAGAAGGTATACGAACAATGATATTTGATCAAGACTTACCAAAATTTCTATGGGAGAAGTAGCAATGACAACAATATATATTCAAAATAGAAGTCCTCATATAATTCTTGAGAATATGACACTTGAGGAAGCATTCACAGGGAAGAAGCCAAGTGTGGACGATCTCTGAATCTTTGGGTGTCCCTCCTATATCCACGTTCCAAAGGATAAGAGAAAGAAGCTAGATTCTACAAGCATCAAAGGGATCTTCGTTGGCTACAATATTTCTTCAAAAGCATATAGAATATACATCGAGGAAGGAAGACATATTGAAGTAGGCACGTTATATTTGATGAAAATAATGCCAACAAAAGATCCAAAGATATTCCTATTGATTCTGATGACGAAGATATACCAACATTCAAAGAAGAAGAAGAACACCACAACAATCCTACTACAATTCAAGAAGAGAAGAAGGACCATGTAATATTCCTAATTAGCGATAGTTAATTGGAATATTCAACTTCGTATAGTTTTGCCGTAGATGGTTTGTAGATAAATAAAAAGTGAGTAAAGAGGGTCTAACTCACTTAGATGGAATAAAACACCTTCCTAGTAGCACAACGTTGTGACTTAAGGGGGGAGCCAAGGGGGGCCACACACCACGTAGAGGAGGGGGCCTACGTGCACTCTAGAAGCTTCCGTGCAGATAAGGATGAGGATGTGGAGGAGAGATAAGCTACGTTGATTTTGGGGGGAAACCAATGCTATAAAAGATGGAGGAGCCTCCTCATTCGGATCATTCTTGTTGTTGATGATATTGGAGATAGACATTTTGTCTTCTTGAGCACGCTGGTTGTTTAGCCTGTTTGCAGCACTGTTTAGTGCGTTGAGTGTCTCCGGTCGGAGATCTCGCCCTTAGCCCCGAGGGACTTCGAGTGCCTGCTCAGGCAAGGTTTTTCCTTCAGTCTTTAGCGGGAGATTTGGTTGGTTGTTTGGCTGAGGAGCTGGGCTTCTCTTGTGACTGCGCAGTCTTTGGGAGAGAGGACGCAGTTCTAGTTGGAGGTGTTCCGTTGTGGGGTTTTCTGCAGGAGTTTCAATTGATATCCGGTGTGGAGGATCAGTCTTTGCCAGGAGGAGGTTTCCTAAGGAGTTTGAGGCACTGTCACAGCTATTATCATTTGGCATCTGCGCCGAGCCTTGCAGAGGCAGCGTAATTCCTTGAGGAGGGTTTCTTTGGTGATTTTCGGAGGCTGACCGTTCTTGATATGGTTTATGGGTTTTGTCCGAGGTGGTGAGTACAGGTGATCTGCAGATTTTCAGCTCATTCCGGCAAGGGGATCAGCCCCTAGTTTCAGTCCATTCCAGCAGCAGCAGTTTTACGACAATTTTCTAGCAACTGGGACGCAGTATCTTGTAGCAGCCATTTCCTGTCTTTCTGAGAGAGTTCTTCACTTGCCTTGAGCAAGAATAGGTGCTATCATTCTGATTATCCATTGTATTTCATTATATTCTCAGATTAATAAAATGGCTTAGCATTCCCGACATTTTTATGAGTATGTGCTTTATGTTCTATTTCTGGCATTTTCTATATTGTCGTATGCTTGTATTGCTGTCTATTTCCCTTCCGGGATATTACAGTGGTATCAGAGCAACAATCTTGGATCAGCCTGCGGGTTTCCAGTTTTCAGTTGCAACTATTTTGGCTATTTTGGTTAGAAGGGCCTACGCAGTTATTGGAGGATGCTCATTTGTGGGAGCTTCATTGGCAGGATTTTAGATCTGGGGTGTTGGGAAATTGATAGGAGAGCCATATGAGGAGGTTTGCTGGGATTTTGGAGAGCAACGTTTGACAGTAGCAGTTGCAGTGCCAAAAAACGAAATTGGAAGAGGGCCAAACTACAAAGGGTCAGATTTTGAAGGTTGGAATTAGAAGAAACCCTTTCTGGGTTTTTCTGGGTTTTGGGCAAGGATCACCTTCCCAAATTCTTAGAATTTTCTGAGCAATTTTCAGTGGGTAAATCAGAGGCCGAAGTCAGGCAGAAGTGTATTCTTGGAGCAGCAGTGCAGTTTCAGGAGGAGCTTGTAGACACAGAGCATGAGGAGCCTGTGATAGACGCAGAACAGGAGGAGCCTGTAGATAAAAAGCAGGAGGAGCCGATGGCAGGTGATGATGATGCGAAGAGATTTGGGGAGATGCTCCTTAAATCAGTACAGAATCTGTCGAGGTAGATTGAGGTGATGGGGCAGAGATTCGCCGCTGTGGAGGCTAGACAACGTGAAACCCCAAGGGGTTTCCAGATTGGCGAGGGATCAGGCACATCCCACCATTTGCCGGAGCATGATGCCACTTAGTATATGGCATCACATACACCCACACGTTCCACTATGCCCACTTTTCTGGGTGCAGACACAGGGGCAGGAGCAGAGCAGGAGCCAGAGCCTGGCCACATGGGTGATTATTTCGCTGAGTATCAGGCATATGGGCAGGAGTTCAGGGATGCCCTTCCATTCAGAGATTTTGTTCAACTCCAGCGGGATAGCAGACCCCGCAACTTTCACAGAGGGAACAAGCACCCACATGACGGGGGCTTGCAGTGCACAGTGGGCAGATTCCATTTACCGACATTCGATAGGTCATCCAACCGTTCGGAAAAAGCTTGGGTGGACAAGTTGGATGCCTCTTTCCAGCGTGACCGAGTATCGGAGGGGGAAACCATCAAAATGGTTACCTCGCACTTGGAGGATGAGGGCACACAGGATTGCAGAGAGTTCGAGGATACACCTAGTGTGACACAGGACTCACCCTCATTGGAGACCTCCTTGACCGTGTCGGTTGATATTGTAGTGGAGAAGGTAGAGCCTACCACAGTAGAGCCATTCATTGAGGTGATGACCGGAGCCGTGTCCGAGTTTTCGAGTGGTAGCAGCACACGACAGATGGGTGAGGTGTAAGGAGATGTATCCACCTTCGATGAGGCACTAGGAGATACAGAGGTATTGGATGATGGTCGTAGACAGCGGTATCATCGGCTTCGGGCAGACCTTCTAGTTTTGAAGGGGAAGGCCACGTCAGTACGGGAGGCCATTTTGTTGTAGGATAGGGAGCTGGAGGGCATGAGAGTGGCTTTTGCCAAGTCGGCGGCCAAGTTGGCTTGCATTGGGGAACGACTGGATTCCCTAATGGTACAACCAGAGGGCACGTTGGAGCGTCAGTTCATTCCCCTTCAGGCATGCATGGATGAGACTAGCAGTGTTGTTGGGTTACCTCTTCCCATTGGAGAGAGAGAGACGGAGCCACCTAGTCAGATCTCATACGTTGACTTGGATAGCGGTATGAGACGACCAGAGTTGCACAGGGTACAACATCCACATGTTGAGGTTGGATGGCGAGAGATTTTGAGTTGGTACCCGGTGGAGTGGGTTATGGAGATGGTGGTGGACCCAAGTACAGTTCAGCAGGAGTTTCCAGGTGCTGGGAGTACAGGAACCCCAGATTGGCATTAGGATCCAGATGGGATCACCTATGATTTTCCAGGCAGGTCGATTGACTATGTCTTGGACAGTACAGTTGGCCTAGCAGTTGAGCATGCACATTTGCTAGGGGAGTTTTGGTTAGCTCCAGTGGCCAACCAATTTACGGGAAGACTTCCTAGGTTGTCTTGGTATGACACTTATACACGGGATCACGGGGTGTTCAACATACCTTGGCAGGAGCCTGTCGGAGGAGCTGGCATTGGCAGGCCACCAGATGGCGCCTTGTATGGGGCCAAGGATTCTTCACCTTTGTGTGGGGCACAGAGGACGGAGCGGAGCCGAGCAGTGGTGGTAACACTACCGACACATAGGGAGATTCACTTCTCGGACCCCTCGAGGAGGATTTGGAGTGATAATCCATTTGTCTGCGGGTATAGTGATGCGACGGTGGAGATGATGATATCGATTGGAGGAAGTCCAACATGTAGAGGCACAGCTCTAGGACACCACATCCCGGGATGTGTGGGAGCCTCTAGCATTGAGAAGTGGACTTCTGGTGGACACGGAGTTGCATGGTGTTGTACCGTAGTGTGTGGGATTGCATTGTGGAGTAGGAGTGTCCTACATCACATTAAGAGCATGCGAGGAGTGACCGATGCCTGGACACAGTCATGGCACGAGGCGGTACAGGGTGGTGCAACAGTAGCTTGGGGTATCCAGCAGTATACAGAGGTATGCCTCAATGTGCAGTGGCATGTCGAGGAGTACATGGATGATCAGTGGCATGCGAGGGCATACGGTGCTGCACAGCAGGGTTTTAGATTGTTGCATCCAGGGAGACTCACAGATAGGGACACCAGGCTTACCTTTGGGAGTAGTTCACCCAGGATCGATGAGGAGACATATGAGCGATACTTGATGGTATCAGTGGGGACTCACATATCCGACCCTCTTCTACATCACTCACTGGCAGTCAATTTTGTTGTTGTCCTTTGGCACTTTGGGCATAAGAAACGGGGTACGCGAGGCTCACCCAAGATATTTGGATGACACTCAGCACACTAGGCGAGAGACCTCTCAGCAGTGGCACTGGGTTGTTTTGCTAGTTGACAGCCACAGGTCGACGGATGAGATGATCCTCTACAGGGGTGGCACATCGGTCATCGCTGAACCTACACTCGGGGAGCGGGTCATGAGGGAGACATGCATCATTCTTCCCTCAGGGCATGTTGAGATCATGCATGAGCAGAGGATACTGGTTCCAGCAGAGGTGGCATTCCAGCATGCGTCTAGACTCCAGACATTGTATCGACACTTCATCGAGAGGGTGGATGGCCTATTCAATGCAGATGAGGTGGCAGAGGAAGAACAGGAGGGCCTTCCTCCTGTATGCCAGGGTGAGGACTCTTCTTCATATGAGTCCATAGGATCAGTTGAGGTCGCTTCTAGGGAGCGAGAGCAGTCACGCAGGGATGGAGACAGTAGACCAGAGCTGCATTCCAAGATACAGGGTGAGCAGTCAGGGGACTCTATGGGAGATGCTCTAGGCGATGAGACACTTGTGACGATCCAATCAGAGCTATATGTGATGGAGCCTGAGTCAGTAGAGGAGGTTGCTATGCACATCATGAATGATAGTCCTTTGGGGGAGAGCCAGATGGAGGCTCACATCGAGTCGGTGATGGATATGCGGCTAATCGCGGGGTCAGCCATTGAGGAGGGGCAGTCAGATGCATTGACACTGAGTACAATGACGACAGTTGTAGATCCATATCCTCTAGAGATGTTGGAGTTTGATGGGATTGTTATGCAAGGAGCTAGTAGACAGCAGGAGCTGTTGGATATGGTGGAGCATTCATCTTTTGGCCGACACATTGATGAGATACAGATAGATGTACATACAGTCGGTCGAGTTGCAGTACTTTCAGTGAGTAGTACTCTCCAGGAGTACATCGATGGAGCTTGCAGCATATCTTGCCCACTTTGGCCCATTATAGAGAGAGGGGTTTCCTTCTACAGGCAGCTCTCATTGGCAGACAGGGCAGAGCAGTGGGAGTTGATTACGGGTTGGCGGCAACACTTCAGGCGTGTTCCATATGCCGTTGTTATTGCTACATTGGATTCTTCTTCCAGGATGGACTGGCGGGAGATCATGAGTTGGTACCCTCTAGATGGTACGATATTCTTCGTAGGGAGCACAGTCGAGCAGGGGCCCTTGGACATAACAGAGGTTATAGATTCCAGCTGGCAAGGTGGCACAGGACATCATTTCTTCAGCACTCCATCCCGATTTCAGGAGAGCAGGATCAGCATAGGATTGAGTCACAACTTGGATTGGAGAGAGGTGATGAGTTGGTATGTAGTTGGAGGGGTAGCATATGCATCTACAGGTACAGCGCAGCAGGAGCCCGAGAGCATTGATGCTTGTTGGTGATCTTCACCTCTTAGAGCATTGGTCATAGCCAGAGGCAGTGCACAGTTCAAGCCATGGGACTTGTGCGATTATTGGCCACGGTGGCGATGGGATCTGGGAGGATTATTGGTTGGCTAGTACTGTGAGAGGTCACTTTGGGATCCTGGCATTGAGATATCCCTTCGTACCAGGGTGATGCAGAGGTCAGAGAGGTTTCAGTGGGACCCAGGCACATTTTGCAGTATCGGTGGGGAGCATCAACTAGAGAGGAGGCTTGTTCAAGCGTTGCTTGAGGACAAGCAATTTTTTGCTGGATGAGGATGCCACTTGGGAGAGCGAGCAAATTTTGCAGCATCCATCACTTCAATTGCTTGAGGGCAAGCAACATTTTGCCGGGGGGGACTGTAATATTCCTAATTAGCGATAGCTAATTGGAATATTCAACTTCGTATAGTTTTGCCGTAGATGGTTTGTAGATAAATAAAAAGTGAGTAAAGAGGGTCTAACTCACTTAGATGGAATAAAACACCTTCCTAGTAGCACAACGTTGTGACTTAAAGGGGGAGCCAAGGGGGGCCACACACCACGTAGAGGAGGGGGCCTTCGTGCACTCTAGAAGCTTCCGTGCAGATAAGGATGAGGGTGTGGAGGAGAGAGAAGCTACGTTGATTTTGGAGGGAAACCAATGCTATAAAAGATGGAGGAGCCTCCTCATTCGGATCATTCTTGTTGTTGATGATATTGGAGCTAGACATTTTGTCTTCTTGAGCACGCTGGCTGTTTAGCCTGTCTGCAGCACTGTTTAGTGCGTTGAGTGTCTCCGGTCGGAGATCTCGCCCTTAGCCCCGGGGGACTTCGAGTGCCTGCTCGGGCAAGGCTTTTCCCTTCAGTCTTTAGCGGGAGATTTGGTTGGTTGTTTGGCTGAGGAGCTGGCCTTCTCTTGTGACTGCGCAGTCTTTGGGAGAGAGGACGCAGTTCTAGTTGGAGGTGTTCCGTTGCGGGGTTTTCTGCAGGAGTTTCAGTTGATATCCGGTGTGGAGGATCAATCTTTGCCAGGAGGAGGTTTCCTGAGGAGTTTGAGGCACTGTCACAGCTATTATCATTTGGCATTTGCGCTGAGCCTTGCAGAGGCAGCGTAATTCCTTGAGGAGGGTTTCTTTGGTGATTTTCGGAGGCTGACCGTTCTTGATATGGTTTCTGGGTTTTGTCCGGGGTGGTGAGTACAGGTGATATGCAGATTTTCAGCTCATTCCGGCAAGGGGATCAGCCCCTAGTTTCATTCCATTCCAGCAGCAGCAGTTTTACGGCAGTTTTCTAGCAGCTGGGACGCAGTATCTTGTAGCAGCCATTTCCTGTCTTTCTAAGAGAGTTCTTCACTTGCCTTGAGCAAGAATAGGTGCTATCATTCTGATTATCCATTGTATTTAATTATATTCTCAGATTAATAAAATGGCTTAGCATTCCCAGCATTTTTATGAGTATGTGCTTTATGTTCTATTTTTGGCATTTTCTATATTGTCGTATGCTTGTAATGCTGTCTATTTCCCTTCCGGGATATTACAGACCAAGTGAACCTATTCAACCTGTGATCATACTGAACACAAGGAAGAGGCCAAATTGGTTAAAAGCTACTCTTGAAGATGCTGAAGGGCATGGAGCTGTGAAAGGAACCTTCAGAGAAAGAAAAAGACCAAAAAGATATTCTGGATATGCTGCATAAATGACAAAACTAATAGAAGTTGAACCAACTACATTTGAAGAAGCTGCTCATCAAGAAGTATGGAAGAAGGCAATGCAGGAATAATATCAATCCATCATGAAGAATGGGGTTTGGGAAATCATTCCTAAACTTAGTGACAAATCAATTGTCACCTCTAAATGGATCTACAAGATCGGACATGTTGTTGATGGAAGTATACACAAGTAAAAAGCAAGATTCGTTGCAAGGGGTTTCTCTCAAAAGGAAGGCATAGATTATGTAGAAACCTTTGAACCCACTGCAAGGTATACTTCTATAAGATCCTTGGTTTCATTGGCTGCTACAATGGGATGGAATATCCATCAAATGGATGTGAAGACAACATTTCTGAATGCGACCATCGATGAAGAAGAATACATTGAACAACCTGAAGGCTTCCTATATTGTGCTTAACATTTTATAAGCTTGTTTATTCATCAGATGGTGATAAGAACATTCTATTGGTATATTTTGGGTATATCTTATGTGATCTAATTCGCCATATGTCTAACAAGCTTTCTTAAAGAAATATATAGAGTTTGCAGGTTCCCTAACCCTTGGACTCCAAGTTCATAGACTTTGGAGAAGAGTCGACCTTGTTTGGGCTCCAAGAATTTTGTTTGATTTTCTTACTTCGCTAAGGTTGTGGGAAACACCGTAACATTGTTGTTGCTAAACAACTTAACTTTATGGTGTACAACACCATGGACCTCATTATGACAGTAGCTAATGGACAAAAGTTCAAAGAGATAGGAAAATATCATAAAGTTTCAACTCATATACAAGATTTGGAACTACGAACAAAATATGCTCTCCACTTGAAGAGATGGATATATTGCTAGGTGCAGAATGGTTGATGCAGATGGGAAGTTATACTACAAACCTAGAAGACTATTTCATGGAGTTTAATTGGCAATGACAACAATCTAAATTATATGCTGTTGAAGCTTCCACTCTCAAAGAAGATGCAACAATATATAGGAACCTCACCAACACTCAAAGCATGAATAAATTCAAACCCATAAAAACGGATAAATGTCATTCCATAGAAACGTGCTCTACTAAGAGAATCTTGTTTATTATGCTTTCAGGACAAAGAATTCCTTAAAGAGGGTGGCAATGTTACAAACATAATAATATGATAAATGATAAATAATTTGTTAATGGAAAGATGTGTCTTATAAAAAAGAAACGTCCATTAGTATGAATAGGCACTCCGTTTAGGTATTTATAACAGGTGCCCTCATTGTAATATCATCATTATCATATCAATCACTTTATGAATCAATATATTTTACTGCAGAATAATTCCTTTTTCACACATATAAACAGGGACTGTTTACTACAGAAAACTGATTTTCATGATAATATCTGTATTTCATAAGCATTAGATAGCTCATTCTAGGGTGGCTATTAGGCAATGCAATGGGAATATGAACTTCATGAAATGAGTTGTTTTTTGTCACGGAGATTAAAATATCAGATTATCAAATGTTCACATTCATATGCCAATTTATGCAGAAAAAAATTCTATCTTGAAGCAAAATTGTGGGTGAAAACTTGCACATTCCAGTCCTTTCCAGGCAATCAACATAGAATTTAATAGCAATAAATTGCATGTCTCCTTGGCAATAAATAACCTACCCAGAAGGCAGAAAAATACAAATGCTTCCCAAAAGTCGTTTAGGGAGGATATAAAAACAATAACCATCTGGCATGAATAACTAGAAAAATAAAGAATTCTTCCTATAGCTGTCATACAACAGTCTACTTCCATGCACACAAGTATTTCAGTAACATGCGGTCTCTATTCCCTCTGAGATAGAATTGAAGGTGAGAATTTGATGGAAATTATATTTGTAACCCCTCAAATACCTTGAATTCTTGATGCATAGTTGATTGGCCCTTAGATTTGTCCACATGTAGTGCTTATTCTCTTTTGTCAGCATAAAGCTTTAGAAGCTAATGTATTGTTGCCTTGATTGCTATATCTGTCTTTTGGCTTATTAGACCCTTTTTGTCTTATGTGAACTCATTTTCCCAAGTCTAAACTTTTTGCATTATATATATATATATATATATGCTGAACCTATGAATTATTTTGTCAAACATAAGTGTCCAAAGAGAACTTCTCCTAGTATCTCTGTCTGTATCCTCTACAAATGATTATGACAGGTGAAAATGGCTAGTGCTGAATTGGGTGCTTTGTCATATACTCATCCAAATCAACACAAATATGCCAACAATCAAAATCCTTCTTCAATCAATTCCTTGGTGAAGTTGATAAAAACCAAAATACTTGTCAAATGCATCATGAAAACGATTTTGAAAAACGTTGACTTCTGGCAAACACACTTATCATATACTAGTATAGATGCATTCTAAAATTGCAAAGATTGTCTTTCTTTACTGATATAATGACAACTCACATTGAAAATTTTAAACCCAATGGACTATAAAATATAAACTCTTGCTAAAAAAATTCAATGACCAATCAATCCAATCATCAATGACATACCCAGATTCAAAAAGATGTATGTTTTTGGTCTGAGATTCACCTGCAATGACCATGCTTTTATTGTTTTATCCCCACTTCCACTATAAAGATATCCACTTTTAGAAATGGCTAATGCATGAACCCCACTGTAACGCCAGTCTCTATGCTCATACCATGTTGTAACGGGTTCTTGTCTAGGAACAGATTCAATAGCCCAGACAAAAATGCAGCCTCCATAATCACCACTGAAGCATAGAGATGTTTTTGGATCAATAGCCAGAGCCAGTATTCTGTGTTGATGTCCTCTCAAAGTCTCCAAATGAGAATTATTCTGTGTAGGGAAAGTGTCAGTAAAATCTAGGAAAAAAAAGAAAAATCAAAACAATGCTATTATTCTAGGGTTGGAATAAATGATACAACATAAGAAAAATGGTACGTTACCAGTAAAAAAGGGAAAACAATAGCTACCATCAAACTGATTTCATGCTAAAGGAAAAGACTGCTAATCATTGTTTTGCATGAGTTAAATGTCTCTCCAATTTTTCTTTTTTTCAAAATTATAGACTCTTTTCATACAAAATTGAGAAAAATATACCATGCAATTAAGGACTTTTCTCCCTCTGCTAATGCAGGAAAGGTGTTAAACTACGCAAATGAAACAGTAGATTAAGATAAAATGTTGAATGCATTTTCTATTCACATGGATATACATATTAATACATGTGTATGACCCTTAGTTTCATATTCCAAGAGGTCTTGAGGACTTCCATGGCTATTCACACTCTTCCACACCAGCCCTTAGCAGATTAGGTGTCCAACATTCCCCATCTTAATCCAAAGTGGTGTATATGGAGCTGTAATACAAAAATGCAAAAAATGCATGGCAACAATTGGATGACTGTGCTCTCTGAAATGGTGGTATAAGGTGGGAGAATTCAAGGTCTCAACTGGTGGTGGTTTAAGGATGACTACCAACACAGCAATGCTTAGTGCAATTCCTAGAATAGTTCCAAATCTGGCTAGAAGCAAAAGTTTTCTGCTAGAGGAAGTGCTCCCTAATTTTGTGAAAAGGGAGACCATTGAGGTCTCAACCTGAAACATTTGATGCATTCCTGGAATAGTTCCAAATTTGACAAGAAATTGAAGTCTCCTGCTCGAGGAAGCGCTCCCTATTTTTCTTGAAAAGGGAGACCATTGATGTGTCAACCTACGGGGATTTAAAGAAGGCCACCAACCAAAGTGCATGTTTATGGGTTTCTCTGGCTACAACTTTGAATCTGGGTATGGCTAAATCTGGCTCTAGGCTCAGACAGTAGGCTCAGGCTATGGCTCAGGCTCACTTGATTTATCTTTGAATCTTGTAGATGTCCATCAATTCCCCCCTGTTAGATACAAGGTGAGAAGATAAAGAAAACTCAACTGCAAGACTTTTCAATACTCGAGAACAAATTCTATGGTATGACCAAAATATCTTCTTGGTTGTTGAAGCCCATTGCCAAGAAGCAATCCATCTAAGGTGAATCTTCATTTTTGCAGAGGGCTTGTTTCTAAAGTATCTGTTTGAATGAGGGGTGTTTTTATGACAATGCTCACATAGGTAAAGGTCAAAACAGTGATCTTTCACATGGCCAACTCTATCACAATGTTGGCATCTACCAATCTATTGTGGTTATTGAAGAGGAGCAAGTGAAATTGAATTTTCTTGAAGAAATCGAACACTATGAAACTAGATGAGCTTAGAGTAGTTTGGAATACGAAAGGACAAATCCTTGTCATATCCAAGACCAGTTTTGTTCTTGTTATTAACAACTTCTTCCCAAGGTTTGATGATGAGCATCGAAAGTGCAGACTGAAATTTTGCATCTTCATGTAAAATTTCTCTTGAAATTGGCATTTGATGTGAATCATCCTCAACTTCACTGGTCGGATTAGTTTCTGGCAGTTAATGTGAAAATTCTATAATGGAGAATTCTACTGCAACTACTTATTGAATTTCTTCTATTGCACTGTCAAACACAATTATTTAACAATTCTCTTGTGTTAAATAACAAAATAAAATATGCTGCAGACTTCACAATTAACAAATCACATATAAAAATAGCACAAGTAATCACACATAGACACCGTTATTTTTGGACAATTGTCCCCGGAAAAACCCAATGTGGGAAAACCGGTGCAACAGATCTAAGGGTTTCTTTATTATGCAGAAATTCTGAGTACAAATGTGTGATTGTAAATGTTAATCAATCACCTGAAGAATTCTGATGAGAAAAGGTTGAGTGAGACAATTCTCACATCACCACGAAGTTCTGGCACTGACCTGCACCCATACTGACTGGCTCTGTGTGATTTCTACGCAGTGACTGTGTCACTCACGTTGTCAGTGTGTCACTGTTGTCGCTGCTTGTCATGGTTGCTTCTGTGCTTGCTGTTGTGTGAGACTAGAGTGTTCCTTCCTTCCAGAACTGTCCTCCTGAAACCGGATGAACCCTTAGCTGCCCCTCCAACAAAAATAGAAACTCCCTCTGCTTCTCTACGCTGGCCCAGCGTAACTATTGCTAGGGTAACTCTGCACTGATGCTTTGGATCCTCTCTCACTCCTCTTCATGCACTTTCTATGCTTTAGAAATTCTCCCTCCTAGAGATTTCACCTTCCCCTCTCTACAAATGAGAATCACTTCGATTCTTCCTTTCACTAAAGAAATCAAACTCTTGATTCTTTCTCTATTTGATGTATTTTTCCATAGCCCCTCACCCTCCTTATATTCTTCTGTTGAACCTTCAACGGCCAAGATTAAAACATAATCAAGGGCTAAGGTTAACTTGGAGGTGATCCATGATTTTTTCTAAAAGATTCACACTAAGTTCAATTAATACCCTTTAATTAATCAGTTTCCCTAAGTTTATACTTAGGAAAACATTAAAAAAATGATTAATTATTTTGATTAAACCATCTCTAAGTGGAATATTTCAAAATCCTTTCTGGGTATTATGGAATACATGTGTCTTAACCCATATACAAAATTACAAGGCTAGATCACATCCGATGCTACCATAAATCAACAATCCCTCTTAGCGAGGAAAGAGCTCTAGAAAAAAAACACTCAATGTGTTGCTCTGACTTCTGTACCATCTTCTACTGTGTTGTATATGTTGCTCACCACCACTGCACTAATGTTTCACCTGTACTATTGTTGACTCTGCGTGCTGCTACCAACTTCTACTATACTGCAACTCCCTCCTTTAACTCCGCTGAGGATCCATTTCTTACTGAAATGGATTTTCATTCATACCCAGTTGCTCCCTGAACTGATTGAACTTAATTCTCCCTAGAGCCTTAGAGAGTATATCTGTTGTTTGTTCGGCTATGGGAATGTACCGCCCCACGCTGAACACAGTCTCTGATAAAATGACATCTGATGTCAATATGTTTGGAGCGATGATGAAATACTGGATTTTTAGAGAATTTGATACAACTCTGATCGTCACAGTAAACGTTAGTTGGCTCCATCCTGCTTCTGAATAGACTCACAAGAAGTTTCTGAAGCGAGATTGCTTCACATGTAGTTGTACTAGCTGCCATGTACTCTGCTTCGGCAGTGATCAATGCTACCGACTTATGTTTCCTGCTACACCAGGACACCATTCCTGATCCAACGCTGAAACAGTACCCAAACGTACTGTCGACCACTGGAGTGGCACCTGATGATTATATGCCCAAGGATGAACCAAGGGACACTTGTACCATTAGATTTTATCAGATATCATCAATTTAATAGAGTTTTTAAACTCTACTTCTTCTTATCATTTTCTCTTGTACCCAGATTCCACGCCCTACGGGAATTGTAATAAGTGATGCTAGTAATGATGAGTTTTGAGTCAGTATTGAGTCTGTAACAGGCCTAGGTAGCCTGGGACCTTGCCAAAAAGTGAGTATTACTCTAGGAGGTTTTTTTACTTAATTGATTATCATCTCCCTACCAGGAGTTAATAATTAATTGAGTTTTTTCCTCCAATTTTACCCCAAAGCCGGAGCACGGCTTGATGGTGAGGCCTTGGGTGAGTCCTAGTGTCTAGAGTCAATGTATATTACCATACTAGATCACACAAAAAAATTCATGGAATTTGGTTAAGTCTAAGTAATGATTTTTTAATTTTTTAGATTTCCCGCAAATCAAAAATTGCAATAAAAATTGTAATTGAATTGTAATAAGTGTTTCCTAGATAAGTTGTATGGGGTATGAATAATCAATATTACACCTCTCACCCTCAACTTTCTACTATGACACACTTTGAGGGGTTAAAAATGTGTTTTGAAATCTCAAAATCCACTTTTCCTAAGTTTAGTGGGAAATCTGGCAATTAATTAAGCCAGAAATTAAATAAACGGAGAAAAATAAATATCCACACATGCTAAATGAGGTGGAAATGAGGTGGAAAATTATGGAGGAGTTAAAGTGAAGTCCCAAGGTGATGTGGACTCCTAAAATCAAGGAAAAGACATGTGCTCAAATAAAATTGAATTTCCGGCATTAAATGAGAGTTGTTTACTTGGAAATTCAAATTTGTGAAGTTAGTGCATATTTGGGAGGATTTGGGAGAATATTTGGTGGATATTTTTGTAGAAAATTGGCCCCACATGGGTTACTAACCATATACACTTGTCATTCCATCATAAAATTCGAATTTGGCACATAAGGAAAGAAGAAAATGATGTCCACTTGTCAGAATTCGATTTTTACACTTGGCAATGGAGCTCCACTTATCAAATTCGAATTTGCCTTGAGATCTCCTCCCTCTCATAACTTGGCATTTGGTTCTTCATTGGGATTTTCTCCCAACTTTCTATATAATGGAGCCATGGGCTCTCATATTGTATCATGTAATACAAGCTATTGGGCTTGAGGACACGCTGTCAGATTGTACACGTACTTGCAATATAATAAAAAAGTCTTTGGGGTAACTTGTGGTCGTGTTCTTCTCCTTGCATATATGGTAAATTCTCGACTTGTTGTTATGCTTCTATCGATTTCTTCATGCTATTTTTTCCTTCATGCCTGTTTCAAGTTACGTTAGTATGCAACTATCTCATATTAGCATAAGAGTTACTTGATCGCTTTAGGATAAGAAGTCTTCTATTTGATGTCAAATATATCTATAGGAGTTCTTTCCATTGCTTTTATTTAATTTCATGTCTATTTAATATGTTGTGGTGAGATTGTGTAGAAGGATCCGTCCTTTGTCGAGATTTTTAAGCGTGAGGGGAAGTTCTCGAAATAACCAACCCACTCTTGAAAATATTCAAGGAGAACCCGCATGTGTTGATTTCCAAATTCTAATCTATATTTTATTTTGTCTTGCAGAGGTTCTTTTAAGTTTCTCAAAGCTCTTATTTCTTACATCAAAAAATCAAACTTAAAATAATTTACTTTTCAAATATTGCTCTTCATTTCTTTAATATCTGGCTATTTCAAAGAGCCAAGCTATGGCTAGTCAAAGAGGAGAGCTTGCTCATACTCTTTGGCCTAGCCTCATGTAGATTACTTTTGTAATATTACTTTGTGATTTCTTGAGCTAACATTTGTGGTTGTAGAGTTTCTCTAACTTGTCGTCTTGCAGCTACTTAAAGGTTTCATTTTCAGAAAATTACTTACAAGTTTGCATGCAGAACCTTGGGACTTCAACTTCTAGATTATTTCATTCCCTTGGCCATGTAACTCAAAGAGGCTTTGCCTTGCTTCTTCTTCATGGAAAAATCTGCATTTTATTGGGCTTTTCTGGGCCTCAAATTGCAGAAATTTTCAGCAGGGAAAGTCTATGGCTCAAGCCAACATTGTGAAGACTTTCTTGGATTTTAGAGAAAACTTCATAGTTTTCTCCTTCTTCTAATAACTAATAAAATTCTTGGTTTTGGGAGCATAGGTTTTACCCTTTGGTATCCCTATCTCTCCACCTTTTTGGAGAGAATTTGTGGCTTGATCTTTGATATTTTTCACTTGTATGCACATCATTTAATTGGGCAATTAACACAACCATACATTACACTCATTTTGCATGCACCTTAATCTAATTTGCTACAGATTTCTAGTCTTTCTGCTTTCATAGCAAGTTCAAACTTTTGCATGCATGCACTTTTAAATTTGCCATAAATTTTGTTCCAAAACCACTTATGCTTCACCTTTAATTACATTTTACATGCAATAAGTATTTGGACAAATTTTATCCATAATGTAGCATTCTACTTCATGACATGCAAATACGTCTCAAGTTTGAAAGTTAATTTTCATTGTTTGATTAATTTATATACATGCCCCAAGCAATCACTAAAATGGGACCCTCTACCTCTATGGACTCCTCACTGTGAGATCCAAATATTTGGGCGAGGGTGAGGTCTGAGGATTAAAGTTCAATTGTAACCTTGCTTTTGTAAATTTTTGAAGATGTTCTATGCTTGATGCAACTTCACTGTTATCCTCAATGTCAGTCAGCAATCACATAAACAAGAAAGTAAAGTGCTGATAGAACATACCAATAGATCGACAGAAGACAAGCCAGAAAAATATAAGTGTGTTGGTGCGTTACGGTGGTCAACAAGACGCTTCAACCAGCAAAGACTCAATACGGTCAACCAACCAGAAGTGTCACAAACACAACCCTTAAAGACAGCTCATCAAAAATCAACATAATTCAACAAAAGAATCCCACATCCAGATTTCCGGCATCATCCATATTTACGGCATCCATTTCCGGCATCATCTAGATTTACAGCATCATCCATATTTACGACATCATCCATATTTACGGCATCCAATTCTGCCATCATCCAGATTTACGACATCACCCATATTTACGGCATCCATTTCCGGCATCATCCATATTTACGACATCCAGATTTACGGCATCCATTTCCGGCATCATCCAGATTTACGACATCATCCAGATTTACGGCATCATCCATATTTATGGCATCCATTTACGACATCATCCAGATTTACGGCATCCATTTCCAGATCATGAGGATGTGTGTGATGAGATGATTGAAATTTCCTCCAACGTTGACTCTATTTATATCAATCACTGAGGGTGTGTGACACATTTGCTGGGGGTGTAAAACCTTAAGGCCGACCTACACATATTTTGAAAGTATTCAAAATAAATTCAAAATAAATGTTTTGTTCATCGAATCAAGATGATCTTTAGATTGATCTTGCACCTCTTCGAAAGAGGAACCCAATAAAAATATTGGTGTCTTCATCTCAGCATCACAACATGGAGTTTGGACCTAGTTGTCCAATTTTAACACTCCCTCTCAACTAGGGAGAACTCCATCCACCTATGCAATCAAACATCATGCGTCATCTCGCCGTAACTTGCTTTGCTAGCCTCTTTATTTCAGAACAGAAGTGGGTCATTCACAAAGACATCATTCTCGAGTGACAGATTCAGCCCAGAGGTACGAAACCTCTATAGGACTCACAAAGGGTCTCATACCAACCCAGAGTCGGTTTATCTGACCCGAAGTCAGTAGAAGGTCTGAAACCTCACTAGACTTGATCCCAGATCAAGTGGTTGGACACATGTCATCCTAGATAGAGAGTACGACAATCTCTCATGCATCCATCAGTCTTTGCTACTAGTCTCTAGCTTTTCCCACCTCATTGGCCAAATGAGAGGTACTTCCCATGAGTTCGGAACTCAAATGGATAGGATGCATTCGAGGCACAGATCATGAGAGGCAAACCAACTCAATCATAACGGTGGGGCCCAAACACATCAACAAAGTTCAGCAAGCCTAGCCCTGTGGTTGCTTATAGCTCCGAGAAGCTATCCCCAAAGGCCCCCATAGCTCCCAGAGCTCATTGTCCAACAGGACCCTCAGAATAGGGTCGTTTCACGATACCAAGATTCTCACGAAAGGTTAGGAACATGACCTTCCCCAAGGGCATTGTGAGAATATCCGTGACCTGCTCATCAGTTCCTATATGATCGAGCCTTATAACGCCTCGCTGTACCATATCCCGGATAAAGTGGTACCAGCCATCAACATGCTTGGATCGTTCGTGGAACACAGGATTCTATGAAAAACGAATCCCCCTCTAGTTATCACAAAGGATAACGGTGGCATCTATCACATGCTCGAACAACTCACTGAAGAGCTTTCGCAACCAAGTGACTTCACAACAAGCCATACATGTTACAATGTATTCGACCTCAGCGGTGCTCAAGGCTACCGACTTCAGTTTCCTGCCCAAAGTAGATCTACGTGTGAAGTAGCATCCAGATGTGCTCTTGCGATCCACCACACTGCCAGCCCAATCGGCATCAATATATCCATGGAGTGTCATACTCCCGGCAGTGTATCTCAGCCCATGGTCTATCGTGCCTCAGAGATATCTCAAGGGTTTCTTGGCACAAACCAAGTGAATGTTATGTTCAACCATGTGTTGACTCAAAGTGTTCACTGCACAACATACGTCCGGATGGGTGTTCACTAAGAACATCAGGGCCCCTACGAGTTGAAGATACTCAGTAGGATTTGCTAGCACGGGCCCAGCAGCACTACCACTCAACTTCTTAAAGTTGAGCTCCATTGGTGTCGACACGGACTTACAGTCCATCATACTAAATCTTTCCAGAAGCTTCACAATGTATTTTCCTTGAGAAAGGAAAATCTCGCCAGGTCTCTGCTAGACCTCTAGGCCTAGGAAGTAGTGCATCAGCCCTAGGTCCTTCATCTCGAACACAGTAGCGAGCTCCCTCTTGCACTGATGAATGAGAGGGACATCACCTGTCAGGAAGAGGTCATCCACATACAGCACCAGAATGAGAGGCTTCTCTCTATCAACCTTGAAGTAAAGGTTCAGATTAGCATTACTATGAGTGAAGCCTGCCTTCATCAGGTAGCTATCTATCCTCTCGTACCAAGCTCTGGGTGCTTGCTTCCACCCATAGAGGGCTTTCTTCAACCTGCAAACATGGGTGTCCCGATCCTGGACTTCAAACTCCAGAGGTTGCTCCACATACACCTCTTCCTTTATTGCACCATGCAGAAATGCGGTCTTCACATCCATCTGATGACGACTCCATCCTTGCGTAGCAGCAAGGGCTATGATAGATCGGATGGTGGTATATTGGGCCACAGGTGCAAATATATCATCATATTTTATGCCTTCCTTTTGAGAGAATCCACGGGCAACGAATCTTGCCTTGAACATTTCAGCACTTCCATTAGATGCATGCTTGATCTTGTAGAGCCATTTCGAGGTGACAACTTCTTTGTCCTCCGGTCTTGGAACCTCATTCTTCATTATGGACTCATACTCTTCCTGCATAACATCCTTCCAGGCCTTCCTCAAAAGATCCAAGCTCAGATTGTACAATAGTACTCATGGCTGCTAGATACCCTTGGTATCTACTTAGCTTCTTGCTTTCACGAATGTCCCCCATTGGGGCCATATGTCCCTCAGCATCCTTGAGAGTGTCCCTGAGCCATGATGGTCTCTTCCATATTGAATGAGGTGGATCAATTGGGTCCATTGGTCCTTCAGCATCAGGCATCGTCTCATCCTTTGGTTCTTCTTGATTTCCAGGCCTTGCTTCATAATCTTCCTCAAATCTCGGAACATTGACTACTTTCCTCAAAAAAGCATCTTTGTCAAAGGTAACATAGTGGCATATCTCCAATTCCCTTTGACCAAGAAAATATACTTTATAGGCCTTCGAAGTTTCGCTATAGCCCATAGACATTGTGGTCTCCCTCTTGGTGCTAGCTCCTCTGCAAAAGTTCTTGAACTCATTCATCTCATATAATAAGAACATCCTCCCAAGGATGTCACGGGTAGCATACCAGACAGATCAGAATGTACTAATTGCAAGACATCAGATGTCTTTGTGGCACTTGAGGGGAAAGGTCCCCTTGTATGCTTTCCTTCGGCACAACCCTGAGATACACCTTCATGATTATTTGAGAACTCAAGCATCCCCGTCACCACCTTCCTTGCTTCGGGAAGGGCCTTGTAGTGAAGTTGTTCAAACCTCCGGTGCCAGACTTCAATCTGTCGGATAGTATCACATGTCATCGCTCCCAGCGGACTTCCTCCAACCTGGTAGAGTGTACCAACTCTAAACCCAATCGTGATAGCTTCCTTGAAACTCTTCTTCCACATGCGCACCTTCCATCAATGAATGCCACATTGAAACCTTTGTCTTCCATGGCCAAAACAGACACAAGGTTCTTCTTCAAATTAGGTACATATAGTACATCTTGCAAGCGGAGGACTTGACCTTGAGACAAGTGGAGGGTCACAGTCCCTGTTCCTTTCACGGGATGTGTGGCATTATCTCCAAGGATAATTTGTAGATTAGTATCCTTCTCAACCATATCAGTAAGTGCTTCCTTGAACCTAATGATGTGCCTTGAGGCACCACTATCTATCAACTAGACATCCATAGTGTCGGGTGGAGATGCAGCAGAGAGGACAGATACAAGAATGAATTCATTTCTTTTATAATCAAAAACATTTGATTCCTCATACCTGGAATTTCTTGACCTTTTGAAAGGTTGCCCATTTCCACCAGAGGGAGCCTTCCTCTTCTTGACCTTCTTGAAAGGGCATTCTCTAGCATAGTGACCTAGCTCAGAGATGTAGGCAACCAAACTCTTATGAATTGAGTCCCTGATCATTAGCTTTGCTTTGATTTCCCCCTTCTTGTACTATGATTTGGCAGCAGCAGTTGCAGTGGATAGAGGCTCTTGGATTTTACCCTGCACATAGTCCATGACATCTTGGTCTTCCAAATTAAGATCCGATGTCATCTTCCAAGCATGGAAGTCATCCTTCCCAGTCAATTTTTCATTAGCCTTAAAGCCATTGTAGTTTGAGGAACCCATCCTCTTCTTCGGTGATTGCTACAAACTAGGGCTTTGTCTTCACCTCAGCTCTGATACCATGTAAATTTTTGAAGATGTTCTATGCTTGATGCAACTTTACTTATATCCTCAATGTCAGTCAGCAATCACATAAACAAGAAAGTAAAGTGTTGAAAGAACATACCAGTATATCGACAGAAGACAAGCCAGAAAAATATAAGTGTGTTGGTGTGTTACGGCGGTCAACAGGATGCTTCAACCAGCAAAGTATCAATATGGTCAACCAACCAAAAGTGTCACAAACACAGCCCTTAAAGACAGCTCATCAAAAATCAACATAATTCAACAAAAGAATCCCACATCTAGATTTCTGGCATCATCCATATTTACGGCATCCAAATTTATGGCATCCATTTTCGGCATCATCCAGATTTACGGCATCATCCATATTTACGACATCATCCATATTTACGGCATCCAGATTTACGACATCCATTTCCGCCATCATCCAAATTTACAGCATCATCCATATTTACGGCATCCAGATTTACAGCATCCATTTCCGGCATCATCCATATTTATGGCATCATCCATATTTACGGCATCTATTTACGGCGTTCATTTCCGGCATCATCCATATTTACAGCATCCATTTCCAGATCATGAGGATGTGTGTGATGAGATGATTGAAATGTCCTCCAACGTTGACTCTATTTATATCAATCACTGAGGGTGTGTGGCACATTTGCTGGGGGTGTAAAACCTTAAGGCCGACCTGCACATATTTTGAAAGCATTAAAAATAAATTCAAAATAAATATTCTGTTCATCGGATCAAGATGATCTTTAGATCGATCTTGCACCTCTTCGAAAGAGGAACCCAATAAAAATATTGGTGTCTTCATCTGAGCATCACAACATGGAGCTTGGACCTAGTTGTCCAATTTTAACAACTTTAAAACCAATTAATAAAATAAACCAAGAGCATTTTTCATCACATTTAGCTTACTTGCAATTTCTTGAATTTTGCACTCTTGATGGTTCAGAGTCTCACATGAACTATCATTTCTCTTTTTCAAGAAGCATTTCTTTTTATGCAAGTATTGTAATCTCTTTTGCAACAAGTTTAGCTTAATTTTCTTGTACTTGGACATTATCTACTTTACAAAACTCCATTTCATGTTTAATGTTCATCATGTTCATGGATGGTTGATGAATCTCATTTCCTTTCAAGTGCTCTTATTTCATGTTGCAAAGCTAAATGCATGTTGGTTTAACTTTCAAGTCTTTTTATCATCTGGTTTATATTTAGATCACTAATTGTTTCCTTGTGAACAAGATAGCTTTATGTGTTTTTATTCATAAATTCGTTTATCTTGAGAGCATTTCTGATATCTTGTGCTAACAGTCTTTTGTTTCCATTTCAGGATTACTGTGATCTCATCTCTTTGAACGTTTTTTTTTTACTTTTGAGCACGTTATTTGTAAAGGCACTGGTTAAATGGTTTGTCATTATTTCAAAGTTGCTCATAAATGTTCATGAATCTTCAAAAGTAATCCGATTTCACTCTAATATTCTCCTAGAAACTCAAATCTTTAACTTAGTTTTCCATTTAGGGACCACCCCCCATAGCTAACCTAGGAGATAGCTTAAACAGAGAGAGTTGGGATTAGTGTGACAGCCTCTTCTCTGAGTTCCGTGCCATTAATGTTCCACCAAGTTCCCTGGAGGTGGTAGCGAGGAGGCGAGGGAGCGTGGGAGCAGCCTATGCAAAAGCTCCCTACCAATTTTTAGGAAACGTGGGGGAACGTCGGGGTCATAAAAATTATAAAATTTAATATTTATAATGTAACTGTATTTTTGCAAGGAATGTATATACAGTAATCAAACACTTAACATCATGAAAGATAAATCATAAATGATAAAATTATAAATCGATGAATGATGAATCATATAATTGAAACAAATTTAAAACTTAAAACATACATCATACAATCATACATGTAAGTTTGTAAGTTTGTAACTGTATAATCATTAATGTAACTACTAACAATGTACAATGAAAATAAAGTTTAACATATCATATGACATATTATATCAAGATTCAAAATAAAGTTTAAACTGAAGTTTACAATTGAAGTCTGAAACATAAAACTTAAAAACAAATAAGTTATGTCTAAAACATAAAACATAAAACATAACATATAAATATCAAATGATATCATCATAATGATAAATGAGCATAAATGCTCAAGGTATTGCCCCACTAGTCTCTACATCCAGCTGTTGCACGAATATATCAAGATCAACCATGTCACCATCTGAATCAGAATCACTTGGATTCTCAAACATGCTAAGTAGCACACTAACTTTTAACACGAAACCATAAACTAAAAGAGGCTTGAGGTGGGCATGAAAGGGGTGTGTGGGGGCGTGAGGGAAACGACCCCTAGAAGTGCCCAAGACCCCGGAGCGCGAGGGGGCGAGGAATCTAGACCCCTAGGTGGGGGGGTGAGACCCTGTGTAACACTGCTTGCCACCAAACACACCTTGTGGGGTTAAAGGCTTTTCCCGCTAACTGTAGGTAGGTGTAGGTGGCAAACGATAACAGGTACTTTTCCTGTCCACTGAGCTTCCTACCCAATCTGCACCTATGAATCCACTGAGTCTGACATCCTCTCCTCTGCCATATCGGATACCAAATCTGACTGTTCCTCGTACATATCTCATGAACATGCCTTGTTGCGGTCCAATGCACTCTTTTGGGTTCCACCATGAACTAACTAAGAGTGTTGACAACAAAGCAAATGTCTGGTCTGGTGTTAACCAGATACATCAATGACCCGATGAGTTGTCTATATAAGATGGGGCCTACCTCTGTATCTTCTGATGCATCTCTATTTTTCCTATTGGTGATCATGGGTGTGGCCATGGGCCTCCAATCCTGCATTCTGAACCTCTTCAGAATTTCCAAGGCATACCTCTCCTGTCCCATGAAGATATCTCCATCTTTCTGAAAAACTTCCAATCCTAGGAAGTAGTGCATCAACCCCAAATCCTTCCTGTCGAATTTAACTTCTAGATTATGTTTGCAATCCTTGATGACCCTAGATGACCCTGTGAGAAACATATCCCCTACATATAGTACTAGTACCAATGGCTCATCCTCTACCAGCAAGTAGTAAAGATTGGGATCTGCATCACTCTTGACAAATCCCATCTTTTGCAAATAGCTATCTATCTGACCATACCATGCTCTCGGAGCCTGCTTAAGCCCGTACAGGGCTTTCTTTAATCTACATACATGATACCTCCTTTCATGAGTCTCAAAACCCTCTGGTTGTTTGATATATATCTCTTCCTCAATTTCTCCATTCAAGAACATTGTCTTGACATCCATTTGATGAATCTCCCATCCCATCTGTGCAGCTAAATATACGACAGTCCGGATGGAAGTATATCTCGCAACTGGTGCGAAGGTCTCCTCATAGTCAATGCCTTCCTTGTGAGCATACCCTTTTGCCACGAACCTTGCCTTGTATTTCTCTACACTGCCATCTGCAGGGTACTTGATCTTGTAGATCTAATGTGATCCAACAACTGATCTACTCTGAGATCTGGGTACAACTTCCCAGACAACATTTGTCATGATAGAAGCATACTCTTCTATCATGGCATCTACCCATACTTGGTGTTGAACAGCATCCTGGAATCTGGAAGGTTCCTCTACTTGAACCACCAAGGCTTGGTACCTATCAGGAGGTCTGTGTTGTCTCTTCCCATTCCTAGGAGTCCCAATAAAGTTTTTTGCGTCCCTCAATACTTGTTGAGCTTCCCTGCTGATCTGACCATCAGTGGAAGGTTGCTCTCTCAACTCTTCCTCCTGATCTAACAGCTCCTCGTACTGAGTATCTTCGTGATCTTCCTCTGTGAAAATGTTAGTACCTGTCCTCGGTACCAAAGTCTGTCTTCCTGTCTTTTCTTCTTGGTGCCCCTGTTGTTCTTGGACCAACGGAACTTCTGCAGTTTGATCCTCTACCGGCATATCACGTGATTTCTGAAACGCTCTATCCTCCATGAACTTGACATCACGTCTTATCACAACCTTCCTACTATCAGGAATATAGATCCTATATGCCTTGGAGGTGTCACTGTACCCTACAAGATACCCCCTTTCTGCAATTTGATCTAGCTTGCTTCTCTTCTCGCCAAGTACATGACAGTATGCCATGCTACCAAATATCTGAAGATGCCATACCTCCAGTTTCTTCCCTGTGAAATCTTCTTTAGGATTTTTCTTCCTCAATGCTCTATGAAGTGTCCTATTTTGGTTATACACTATGGTGTTGCAGGCTTCAACCCATAAATATCGGGGTAAATCAAGGTCAAATAACATGGCATTGGTTGCTCCTACAATTGCTCTGTTCTTCCATTCTGCCACACCATTCTGATCTGGATTGTATGGCACAGTCCACTCTCTCCTGATGCCCTCCTTTGCGCAGAAATCTGTGAAGTCTCCATCTATGTATTCCCCACCATTATTCGAACGTAATGTCTTGATCTTCTTCCCCATCATGTTTTCAACAAGAGCCTTGAATTCTTTGAAATTTTCAAAGACTTCATCTTTTGTCTTCACGAAGTAAATCCAGGTCTTCTTGGAGTGATCATCAATGAATGTGACAAAATATTTGCCACCTTTAAGAGCGTTAGTGGAAATTGGTCCAGATATCTAAGTGTATCAACCCCAAAATGCTTGCTGCCCTGTTTTCACTTATGGGAAAAGCTGCCTTAGCGTACTTCCCAAGTACGCATCCTTGGCATACATCATCATGCTCCGTGCTGAGAACACGTGCCCCATCAACTGTTTCTCTGAGCGTCTTCAATGCATGGTGATGCAGGTGCCCCATTCTTCTATGCCAAAGTTCATTCAACCCTTTCTTGTCTTCGAGATTACTACTGACTAGTGCCATCGGGGTTTCGATCTGCGACCTGTATAGTCTGTTGCTTCTGACTCTAATCTACGTTGTTTGCTTCCAACTAGGATGCTTGACATATACTTTCTTTCCGGTAAAGTGTATGTCATACCCTTTGTCTTGCAACTGGGATACTGAGATTAGATTCATCCCAAGCCCTGGCACATGTAGTACATCCGTGATCTTGACACTAGTTCCGCCTTCCGTCTAAAACACTACAGATCCTCTCCCAACTGGAGTGCACTTCGTTCTATTGCCCATAGTGATCTGGAAGTTCATCTTCTCTTCTCTATAGCTCGATAAGTATTCTCGTACTCCAGTCATATGAGCTGAAGCCCCTCTATCAATATACCAGATTCCTGCAGATGCTGAACTTGATAAGCATGTACCATCCTCTTTTAACCTAGAGGATAAAACATCTAAGTCTGTCATACTTATTTGTGCTTTCTTCTCTCTGTGTTGTGTCCCCTCTGAAGCTTTTTGTTTATGCAGTCCCTTTTTTGACCTTGCTTCCTTTGGATCTAACAGCTGCGATACCATGTGAAAATTCTATAATGGAGAATTCTACTGCAGCTACTTATTGAATTTCTTCTATTGCATTGTCAAACACAATTATTTAACATTTCTCGTGTTAAATAACAAAATAAAATATGTTCCAGACTTCATGATTAACAAATCACATATAAAAATAGCACAAGTAATCACACATAGACACCGTTATTTTTGGACAATTGTTCCCGGAAAAACCCAATGTGGGAAAACCGGTGCAACAGATCTGAGGGTTTCTTTATTATGCAGAAATTCTAAGTACAAATGTGTGATTGTAAATGTCAATCAATCACCTCAAGAATTCTGATGAGAAAAGGTTGAGTGAGACAATTCTCACATCATCACGAAGTTCTGGCACTGACATGCACCCATACTGACTGGCTCTGTGTGATTTCTGCGCAGTGACTGTGTCACTCACGCTGTCACTACGTCACTGCTGTTTGTAATGTTCCCATTTTTGGTATCACCCGTGACAGGGCTGGGAGGGACTTCTAGAGTTAGGAGCAGACATGTCACATGTACAGATTGGTGCTATCAGTGGGCTCAGGAGCTTTTCAGAGGAGTTTTGAGGATTTTTCATGGTGTTTGGAGGCATTCGCTTGATATACTCCATCATCCGAGCAGTCTGGCTTTCGTTCCGATGCATTCCGATAACTTTCGGAATTTTGAGTTATTTATGGGCTTAACTCAGCTGATTATGCTCAAGGTGGCATTTCGGGAGGAATATACGATGGAACACCTTAGTGTAATAGCTCATCGGAACCGGGACGAGGAGACCTACACGATGGGATAGTTAGACAGAGATTTCAAGTGACCTAGAGGAGAAGTGGTAGCCGATATACTCCTTCGCATTAAAAAGGAATATTTTATAATATTTTAATAAAAGGGAAAAGTGTTCCATGAATAAAATAATAATAAAATAATGCTCTAGAAGGCTCCCAAGAGATCTATAAAAGAAAGGGAGGAGGCCATTGGGAGATATTTTTTGGGAGTAGATCATTTGCTTGTGTATGAGAGGTTTGAGGACGTGGTTCTCTACTTGAGCTGTAGCCCCAGGACGGAAACCCTTGGGTGATTTGTGAGTGTTGGACGAAAACCCAACTCTTTTGAGGAGACTTCACTTAGAAGTTTCACAGAGATTCAGAGATTGGTGTGAGGATCATTCAGATCTTCAACTTGGGCCTTCATCATCTTCAGTGGGTTCAGTGATAGCTGTTGCCGGAGGGAGAGTGCAGTTGGGGTCAGCTTTGAGGCCGGGCCGTTCGCCAACCATGGTTTGGTGGCCGGGCTTCCCTACTAATCACTGTCTTCTCTTTTCTGGTCGATTCTTATATAAACCCCTTTGTTATTATCTATAATAAAGTCAGATTTTCCTTCTCGTTCTATATGGTATTGGATTGGGTAAACTTGTTTCATTTTTAATTTTACATGGCAATCTTCTGTAAGTAAATGTTGATTTTGCGGCATTTTGTGGAGTTTATTTATTTATCCGCATTTTTAGTAAAAATATCCCATCTGGGATATTACAGTGGTATCAGAGCTATTGCTCTTGGCTCAGCGTGCGGGTTTACAGTTTAATTGAGGGTTTATTCTGGAAAGCCCTGTTCGAGGGTTTATATTGAGTTAACAAAGAAAAGTACCAAAGTGTTAAGCCGAAACCCATTTCACAGGCACGAAGATTCAATAATAAAAAAAAAAATTAAAAAAAAAGAGAAGAAGAAGGGCTGAAAGTATTGAATTCTCTAGGGCCAAATTTATCAATTGTTACAGTGTTGATTGAAGACCAAAGACAATTTTTAGAGGCTCTACACTGTCGGAAAATCTTTTTGCAGAGGCGTTGTGCTAAGATTGTATACGCCATGATAGAACGAGCAGCGTATTAATTGCCTTGACAAAATTAATTTCAAAGGGAAGCCATTATATTTGAAGCGGAAATATCCATGCAAGAACCAGTTTATTTTGAGTGGAACCGCAATCCTATCTAGGGTTGAAATTTCCTGGACAAAAGTCAAATTTTTATGTTCTCATTAGCAATCAAAATTCGTGAACCAAGACATTAATTGAGCATCGAAGACTTTCACTGAGAAAGGCTGAGGATATTAAGGGAGCAATATGTTGCTCATAAACTAAGATCGTGGATGGAAATCTAAACCGCAGCTGGGCCGGCAAGTTGCAGTTGCTATTCTACCTCCTTTTGTGGTCTCATAGTCAATTGCCGGAGCGACTGCATGTCCACAAAGATACAGTCCGCAAGGAAAGATAGGATCGTGGTAGTAACATAATAGAAGGGGCAGGTTGATCATGGAGTCAAATGCTGTTTGAAGCATTGCTCGAACTTGGACGAAGGGACAGCGGCCACAGAGGCACAATAGCTTGAAGTGATGCCGCCTAGATCAGGGCCGATTCATCAAGGTGCCATTTTCGAGTCAACAGTCGTTTGACTTCTACCCACACGACGCAGTCACACAGTACGTGATTGGAACTGTGTCGAGGTATTTTTGTTGGCGTCTGAGTTTCTGAAGGAGGATCGAGCAACATCGGACGTGTTGAAAGGGCCGCTTATCCTTAAATCTGCGTTACGTATCACTGAAGCGGGGAATAATTCCCGAATGTCTCATTTAATTCTGAAAATGCCGATTCCATTCTCAATCACAGCGCTGCCAAAATATAGAACGCGGAATTAGAAAGTGCGTGATTACAGTGGGAGCATCCACAGTGATATAGCCGCAATTGTGGGGCCACGAAATATTTTTAAATTGATGTCTCTCTGCAAGGGCCGTGAAGGATCTTTGGAATTTAACGTTGGAGTTAGCGTTACTCGTGGTTTACTGTGCCAGTGTATTTCTGTTTCAGGACAAGTTCCTTACATTTCTGGGCGAGTTAATTTCTTGACAGAGCGACTTTGGCACAATAATTCCTTACTGAAAGACAGAGATCCACACTGCTAGGATAAAGACTGATTATTGGCAAACCTGAGCAGCATTCTGGGCATAGAACAAATTCTGGGCATTTCACTGGGCGAGGAACGATTATCTTGCACTAGTTGAGTCAACACATCAGTACCAGGTTCCTCTATAACGAATTTATGCTTTGCAATTAAGTTTTAATTGGTTATATGAGACTGCATATCTGAAACATATATTTTTTTTGGGTTGCTTATCAAAGATACAATTGGTCTGATGGCTGTAGCATCATATTATAGTGATTAGAAATTTATTGTCATCTGAAACATTGCCATTAGAAGCATTTTTATAGACAGGGACTCTCGGTCTCTGTATGCTTCATTACAGTTATAGAACTGAGTTAGTGCAATACTGAGTTGAGACAACTCAGAATTGCACATGCAACATTGTGCAAGAAATCTGTTTGCTAAAACACTTCACTGGGAAATATATAGCAAACTCAGAAATAATGTTCTCATGCAAACAATCAGTGATGGACGAACTCATAAACAAATTGAGAAGATTGAACACAGAAATTAACCATGGCACACACCCAAAAACTAATCAGAACAGCAGACCCTTCTCCAAGAAGGTACATAATTGGCTCCAACAAGAGCATCCGAGGAACCTACAAAAGGAGGAAGAAGTGGGGAATTGGCTTTATGCACTTGGGATGGACTTGAAGAATGGAAGATTCGGGAATGACTTGCCCATGTTAGAGAATCTCGAATCCTGTCTCTCAAAGGTACAGCAATCTGATTGGTGTTTGAATTGGGCTTTGAAGCCATCTATGCTTGCATTGATACAAGCCAGATTCTTGGAACATCCAAGTGAGAGAGTCCAGCTGATAGTTGCCTCTTGTTTCAGCGATATCTTGAGGATAACAACACCCTTCCCTCCCTACAATGATGATATTATGAGAAGAATTTTCAGATTGATAGTAGGAACCTTTCAGGATTTGGACACTTGTGCAGGGTCTACATTTGGGAGGAAGCTTAAGGTTCTAGAAGTCATGGCTATGGCCCGAACTTATGAGGTCATGTTCTATCTTGAGTGTGATGACCTGATTTTGCAGATGTTTCGATGCTTCTTTAGCATTAGGAAACATCATCCTGATACTGTCATAGCACACATGCAGTCCATCTTGTCGTCATGTATGAGAGACCATGAGACCAGTTGCCGGAAGTTGCAGACTAGGTTGCTGAGCATTTGGAGGAGAAAGCGGTTGGTCTCGCCTGCTGCTTATGAGCTAGCCCAAGGGCTAGTTGAGCAGAACATTGAGTTTCTCAGAAGACAGTTGACCAGGGAGGAGCGTCTCCAGTTTGACCGGTCAGACAGCAGAAATGAGCCGAGGAGGAAGGGACTTTGCTTCATTTGCAAAGAACCTTGGGGGCCTGATCACTCATGTTTGAGAGATGCAGATGAGGTGGCAGAGCTAGAGCAGGTAGACATTCCATTCGTATGCCAGGGTGAGGGCTCTGCTTCAGATGAGTCCATGGGATCATATGAGGATGCTTCTGGGGAGCGAGAGCAGCCATGCAGAGATGATGATGACAGTAGACCAGAGCTGTGTTCTAGTGTGCAGGGTGAGCAGTCAGGGGATTGTATAGGTGATACTCTGGGTGATGAGTCACTTGTGACGATTAAGCCAGAACAACATATGATGGAGCCTGAGTCAGCAGAGGAGGATACTATGGACATTAGGCATGACATTTCCCTGGGTGAGATCCAGATGGGCACCCACATTGAGCCTATGATGGATATGCAGCTAACATTGGGGTCAGCCTTTGAGGAGGAGCAGTCAGATGCACAGACACCAGTTGCAGATCCATATCCTCTAGAGACGTTGGAGGTCGATGGGATAGTTCTGCAGGGAGCTAGGGGACAGCAGGAGTTTTACATTCCCGATGAGAGGGATGAGTTGTTGGAGATGGTGGAGCATCCATCTTTGGGCCGACACATCGATGAGGTACAGATAGATGTACATACAGTCGGTCGAGCTGCAGTACTTTCAGTGAGTAGTACTCTCCAGGAGTACATCGATGGGGCTTGCAGCATGTCTTGCCCACTTTGGCCCACTATAGAGAGAGGGGCTTCCTTCTACAGGCAGCTAACATTGGTAGACAGGGCAGAGCAGTGGGAGTTGATTACAGGCTGGCAGCAACACCCTGGGCGTGTTCCATGTGTGGTTGTTGCTACATTGGATTCTTCTTCCAGGATGGACTGGCGGGAGATCATGAGTTGGTACCCTCTTGATGGTATGGTATTTGTCATGGCGAGCACAGTGGAGCAGGGGCCCTTAGACACAGTAGATGTTACAGATTCCAGTTGGCAGGAGGGCACCGGTTGTCGTTGCTTCAGGACTCCTTCTCGATTCCAGGAGAACAGGATCAGCATGGGATTGAGTCAGGACTTGGATTGGAGAGAGGTGATGAGTTGGTATGCAGTTGGTGGGGCAGCATATGCAGTTATAGGTACAGCACAGCAAGAGCCCGGGAGCATTGATGCTTGCTGGTGGGCTTCACCACTGAGAGCATCAGCTATAGCCAGAGACAGTGCGCAGCCTGAGCCGTGGGACTTGGGCGATGATTGGCCATGGTGGCATTGGGATCCGGGAGGATTGTTTGTTGACTGGGACAGAGAGAGATCAGTTTGGGATCCCGGCATTGAGGGGTCTGTTCCGAGAGGTTGGACACAGGTGCATAGCAGCACCCCAAGGTTGGTATGGGATCCAGGCATTGGGTCTGAGATGCAGCGGGCCAACAGAGTGGCCCACATATTTCGATTGCTTGAGGGCAAGCAATCTTGGGGCAAGAGGTCTGTAATGTTCCCATTTTTGGTATCACCCGTGACAGGGTTGGGAGGGACTTCCAGAGTTAGGAGCAGACAGGTCACATGTACAGATTGGTGCTATCAGTGGGCTCAGGAGATTTTCAGAGGAGTTTTGAGGAGTTTTCATGGTGTTTGGAGGCATTCGCTTGATATACTCCATCATCCGAGCAGTCTGGCTTTCGTTCCGATGCATTCCGATAACTTTCGGAATTTTGAGTTATTTATGGGCTTAACTCAGCTGATTATGCTCAAGGTGGCATTCCGGGAGGAATATACGATGGAACACCTTAGTTAATAGCTCATCGGAACCGGGACGAGGAGACCTACACGATGAGACAGTTAGACAGAGATTTCAGTGACCAGAGGAGGCGTGGTAGCCGATATACCCTTTTCTGCATTAAAAAGGAATATTTTATAATATTTTAATAAAAGGGGAAAAGTGCTCCATAAATAAAATAATAATAAAATAATGCTCTAGAAGGCTCCAAGGGATCTATAAAAGAAAGGGAGGAGGCCATTGGGAGACATCTTTGGAGTAGATCATTTGCTTGTGTATGAGAGGTTTGAGGACGTGGTTCTCTACTTCAGCTGTAGCCCCAGGACGGAAACCCTCGGGTGATTTGTGAGTGTTGGACGAAAACCCAACTCTCTTGAAGAGACTTCACATAGGAGTTTCACAGAGCTTCAGAGTTTGGTGTGAGGATCATTCAGATCTTCAACTTGGGCTTCATCATTTTTGATGTCTTCGATGTGTTGTTGCGGAGGTAAAGTACGACGAGTTCGGTTTGAGGCCGGCGCCCGGATTCGTGACTTATCTTGGTGGCCAGTTTCCTATCTCAGCTCTTTCTGGGTCAGATCTATATGTAAACCCCTTGTTATTATCTATAATAAAGCTGAGATTTTCCTTCTGTTCTATATGGTATTGGATTGCAGTGTTTCCTGTCTTTTATTTTACATGGAAATCTTCTGTAAGTAGATGTTGAATTTGCGGCATTTTGTGGAGTTTATTTATTTATCTGCATTTTAGTAAAAATATCCCATCTGGGATATTACACTGTTGCTGCTTGTCGTGGCTGCTTCTGTGCTTGTTGATGTGTGAGACTAGAGTGTTCCTTCCTTCCAAAACTGTCCTCCTGAAACCAGATGAACCCTCAGCTGCCCCTCCAACAGAAATTGAAACTCCCTCTGCTTCTCTGCGCTAGCCCAACATAACTGTTGCTAGGGTAACTCTGCGCTGATGCTTTGGCTCCTCTCTCACTCCTCTTCATGCACTCTCTACGCTTCAGAAATTCTCCCTCCTAGAGATTTCACCCTCCCCTCTCTGCAAATGAGAATCACTTCGATTCTTCCTTTCACTGAAGAAATCGAATTCTTGATTCTTTCTCTATCTGATGTATTTTTCCATAGCTCCTCACCGTCCTTCTTATATTCTTCTGTTGAACCTTCAACGGCCAAGATTCAAACATAATCAAGGGCTAAGATTAACTTGGAGGTGATCCACGACTTTTTCTAGAAGATTCACACTAAGTTTAATTAATACCCTTTAATTAATAAGTTTCCCTAAAAGTTTATAATTAGGAAAACATTAAAAAACGATTAATTATTTTAATTAAACCATCTCTAAGTGGAATCTTCCAAAATCCTTTCTGGGTATTATGGAATACATGTGTCTTAGCCCATATACAAAATTACAAGGCTAGAGCACATCTGATGCTACCATAAATCAACAATTAATGGGAGTTGTCTCAAACTCAAACAGGGTGTTGTTTTGAACAAAACCGATTCAGAATGATGACTATGTTGGTGTAACTCATCTCGCTGGAGTTGAGATTCGAGATGCAAAAGCTCAATATTTTCATGTGTATCTTGTAGACAAATTTGAATATCAGCAAGAGTGGTTTTGTTGATTTTTACTATGTTGTCAGCGGTAGATAGGATTAGGTTCTCAATAACTCTAAATAATTATCAATTTGAGCCATTTAAATTTCAAAAGTTTTTTTTCGCAACTCAATTCATCAACATCAATCCAAAATTAATACAAAAAATCAATCAACAGCTTCTGCAAATCAATATTCAGTGCATGTTACCCATCTCCTGTGGGTAGTATGCATAGGAGAAATTTTTCTCCTAGATGGTCCTCAGTTGGCAGCTAGCATGTAATATTCCGGATAGAAATAAACAACAATATAAGGCACATAAACAAGAAACTACAACAACTAGAGAGACATCACATGAACAAAACACAATATGGAGAACGCTGAGCCATTTTATTAAATACTGAAAGATAAAATGAGTCTAAAGGTAATCAGAATGATGGCACCTTGGCTTGCACTAGGCAAGCGTAAAAATACTCCCAGAATATATCATGGAATGGCTTCTCCCTCAATGACAGGATAATCTCCAAGCTGTTGATGGTGCTGTCGTGCTGCTGTTACTGTTGGAATAAACTGAATCTTTGGGGCTGCTCGCCAACTCAAAAAATTATGAAACTTTGGGAATGGCCTCTCCACCCAATACCTAGAAAAGCCCAAAGAGCTTTTCGAAAATGACTGACCTCCGAAAATGACCTCCCTTGAGGTACCACGTTGTCCCAATGATAAACGCTGGCCCTGAATGATCTGCTGCAAAAGATGGCCTCCAACTATACCAAAATGATGGAATAGGGAAGGGATGACCCCTTTCCAACTCTCCTAGGATGAATCCCCTGAAAAACCATCAATCTGGAATCTCCTCCTCCAAATACTGCATCCTCCCTCTCACTGACTGCGTTGTCTCTGCAAGTGAACAATCCCAATTGTGGCTGCTCCAACTCTCTCCGGCAAAACAAGGATAGAACTCCTCACCCGAGAAGGCACTCGAAGTCCCTTGGGACTAAGGTTGGGATCTCCGCACGGAGACACCTGGTGTGTTGAATAGCACTTGCAGACTTCGCTCAATAGCAAAAGCGTGCTCAATGTCAAAAGACAAATATCATAGATGCATAATCAGAATGATCAAAATGAGGAGCCTCTCTCCTTGTCTCCTTGAGCCACGCTATCCCTCTAGCTCTCCGCTGACTTGGGCCCACGCTGCCCACGTTGACATCTCCCCCACGCTGCCACTTTGTCCTCTAGGCCCCATACTGTCAAATAATCATGTCTCCAAGTGACTTTAGGAAATGCTTTTATCCTAAGTGTGAGTTAAGTGTCCCTCTTCACCCACTTTATTTCTAACTTAACTTGATTAAAGTGAAATAGTCAAAAATTAATATTTCCAATTAGCTAGTGCTAATTGGGAATATTACAGTCCTCCCCGGCAAAACGTTGCTTGTCCTCAAGCAACTGCAATGATGGATGCTATAGAATTTTCTCACTCTCCCAAGTGGCATCCTCATCCGATAGATTACTCCATCTCACCAGATATTCCCTGACAGTCCTGCTCCGTAGCTGCCTCTCCCTAGTGTCAATAATGGCCTCCGGTTGCAGCACCAAATGCCCCTCATCATCTGTGGGCAGGAGCTCCTCAATTGCAGTCACCTGCTGCCCCGGTGCCTTCTTCAGGCATGACACATGGAAAATATTATGAATCCTGCTACCAGTGGGCACCTCCAACTCATATGCAACCTCCCCAATCCTGCGTGTCACCCTGTATGGTCCATAAAAGTGGGGCTTGAGCTTCTCAACCCCCTTCTGCTTTAGCATGGACTGCCGATATGGTTGCAATTGTAGGTAGACCAAGTCCCCTACCTCAAACTGCCTCTCAACCCGTCCCTTGTCAGCATATAGCTTTTGCTGATTTTGTTCTGTAGCTATGTTATCCTTAAGAACCCGGAGTATATCCTGACTCTCTTAGATCCAATCCTTGGCCCTAGGGGCCTTGCTATCACCAAACATCACGTCAGCAAAATATAAAGCATGATACCCATATAAAGCATAAAATGGAGACATATCGATAGACATATGGTAAGTGGTGTTATAACAATACTCTCCCAAGTACAACCATTGTACCATGCCTTTTGCTACCCGCTGACATAGTTTCGCAAGTAGCCTTCCAGCCACTTGTTCACTATCTCCGTTTGTACATCCGTCTGTGGGTGATAACTGGTGCTCGGGGTCAACTCGGTGCCCACCAAACGGAAAAGTTCCTGCCAAAACCCGCCCATGAAGCGGTTATCCCTCTCACTGACAATGGTCTTTGGGAGACCATGCAATTTGAAAACATCCCTGAAGAACAACTCCGCTACCTGTGCTGCAGTGTATCGTGCTGATATAGCAAAGAGTGCATACTTTGTTAGCCGATCAACGACTACAAATATGCAATCCTTGCCCTATACAGTGGGCAACCCTGTGATGAAATCCATCGAAATACTCTCCCATTTTTCCTCTGGTATGGGAAGAGGCTGCAGTAAACCCGCCGGATGGTTCATCTCCCTCTTATTGCGCTGGCAAACTTCGCACTCCCTGACATGTCGGAGTGCGTCCTCCTTGAGGCCCTTCAATGAGAACCTCTCTCTGATGGCCCTATAGGTCTTGGTGAACCCCTGGTGGCCTGATAGTGGCGAATCCTGTGAGGCGTGCAATATCTTCTCCTTGAGCTTAGAGCCCTCGATCAAGAAAATCCTGTCCCTAAAGTAGATCACCTCATCCATCACCTCGTAGCTGTCATTCGTAACCTGTCCATCCAATGCCTCACAGGCCAAACGGTCCTTGGAGTACTCTACCAACAGCTGAGCCCTCCAGTCCGTATCTAAACTCATCAAAGACAACGTTGTCAATCTATGCGAAAGTGCACCAGCCACCACGTTGTTCTTCCCCTTGACATACTCGATGTCGAAATCATATTCCTGGATCTCGATGACCCCCACTTTTGTTGCCTCTCCTGCAACTGCTTTTGCTCTAGAAAAAATCGGAGGCTATTGTGGTCAGTCCTCACTCCGAACCTATTCCCCACCAGGTACTACCGAAATTTGGCCAATGCATGCACGATGGCCAACATCTCCTTGTCGTATATAGCATACAACCTCTCATGTGGCAATAGCTTCCGGCTCTCGAAAGCTATCAGGTGGTCTCCCTGCATCAAAACTGCGCCTATCCCCTCCCCTGATGCATCGCACTCTAGGACAAAAGGCTGTGTGAAATCTGGCAATACCAAAACTAGACAGCTGCTCATCACCTCCTTGAACCTGTCAAAAGCCCTCTGCATTGTGTCAGTCCAATTGAATGCCCCCTTTTTGGTAAGGTCTGTAAGGGGTGCAGCAAGTTGGGAAAATCCCTTGACGAACTTCCGGCAGTAGGTGCAAATACCCACAAACCCCCGGAGCTCCGTCACATTCTTCGTCTCTGGCCAATCCCTAATGGCCATGATCTTCTCCTCGTGGACCCTCACTCCATCCACACCAATGATGTGCCCCAAGTAGAGCATCTTTGTCAGCCCAAACTCGCCTTTGGAGAGCTTAGCATAAAATTTCTGCTCCTCCAATATGCGCAATATAGCCTCAATATGTTGTAGGTGCTCCTCCCATGTCCTGCTGTAGATCAAGATGTCATCGAAAAACACTAACACAAACTCCCTCAAGTGACTGAGGAAGATGTGATTCATGCAAGACTAAAAAGCGATCGGAGCATTAGTCAGCCTGAAGGGCATCACCAAGAACTCAAAGTGACTGTAATGACATCTGAAAGCAGCCTTGGGAACATCCTGATCTCTCACACGAATCTGGTGGTACCCGGACCTCAAGTCAATCTTCGAGAATAACTTCGATCCCTCGACTCATCCATCAACTCATCTATCCGTGGAATGGGGTACCTGTTCTTCATGGTCTTCTTGTTGAGAGCCCGGTAGTCAATGCACATCCTGAGTGTGCCATCCTTCTTCTTCACCAATACGACTGAAGAAGAAAAAGGGCTAGTGCTAGGACAGATGTGCCCAAGAGCTAAGAGCTCATGAATGGCCCTCTCAATCTCATCCCTGTAGGCCTTAGGATGCCTATAGGGTGTAGTGATCACAGTCTGGATGCCCTGCTCCAGCTCAATTGTGTGCTCAAATCCCTGATCTAGTGGCTGCCCTGGTGTTATATCTCCAAAAACCGTAGCAAATCTGTGTAAAATGGACTGTACATCTAGGTGTACAGCCTGCCCTGTAGACCCTGCCTCTGAAACACGCAGCTCCACTGCCCACTCTATGTCTCCCTTCCGGAAATCTGCCTCCATCCGGTGTGCTGAAACTGTCTGTGGTGGGTAGGTGTGCATACCCTGAATCTTCTCGTGCCTCTCGGTCTTCTTATCCGTCCACTCCATCTCCAAGGTCTCCCAATCTGTGGTGATCTTCCCCAACATGATCAACCACGGCACCCCCAGTATCACATTGGTGTCCGAAATGTCCACCACAAAGAAGTGATCTGTCAGCGTGTAAGTCCCGATAGTCACTGCCAAGGCTGGCACATACCTGGCACATTGCATGGTCCTATCACCTAGAACCAGTACCGAAAACCCATCAAAGCTCTCTGTTGGTATGCTCCTCCACTCTACCAATTGGGCAGCAATAAAATTGTGGGTGGCCCCACTGTCCACTAATACTGAAACATGCTATCCTCGCACAGTACCTCGGACACGCAGTGTCAAGTATTTGGGAACTTTTCGCAAAGAAGCAAGGGCTCTCCCGGTAGGTGCAAATACCGTGCCTCCCGCTCTTGGTGGTGGAGGTGGCAGATGATCTCCTCTTTGCGTTCTACTGCTACCTCCTTTCTCTATCTCCTCCTACTCCTCCTCTTCCCTGCCACTGTCGGAGAAAACCTCGATGTAATGTGCCTTCCCCGCGGCACAGCAGTGTCTTGGTGCCCATGGCTCCTGGCATGTGAAACATAGCCTCTTCCGCCTCAAATATCTCCTGGTCTCATCATCCAAAGGCCCTCTGCTCTGGTTCCCTTTGGAGGCGGAACCCTCATGTCCTTCCCCTTCGGCTGAAATGCCGGTCTCTGGGGGAAAGGAGATCTAGTCCGGGGTAGTGCATCCTGCAAGTGCCGAGTCCTCCCAACTGCGTCATGGAGTATAGTTGGCCTCATCGATCTAACTAACCCCCGAAAAGGCTTTGCCAATCCATCGATGAACATGTAGATCATCCTGGCTGAGGATAGGTCAGGCACCATCACGGAGAGTCCCAAAAACTCTAAAATGTATGTGTCCAAACTCCTGGTCTTCCTGAGCTTAGTCAGCTCAACAAAGTGCTCCTCTGGATCCCTCCGATCAAATCGCTCTATCAGCCTCCGTGTAAACTCGGCATATGCTGTCACCCCTGAGTGCCCCAACGTAGCCATCCCGTGAAACCACCAATCATGGGCCTAGCCCTCCAGGTGCAGCGTTGCCACCTTGATGGCCTCTATCTCTACCATCTGATTAAGCTGGAAATATATATCCAACTTCTCCACCCAAGCCTTTGCCGAACACTTGGATGACCCATCAAATGTTATTAGATAAAATCTGCCTACCTTGCGCTGTACATCCCCATCCTGTGAATGTCGGTTCCCCCTGTGATGGTTGCGGGGTCTGTTGTCCCTCTTGAGCTGTACGAAGTCATGGAATATGAGGGCATCTCTGAACTCCTGTCCGTAGGACTGATACTCGGCAAAGTAATCTCCCATGTGAACCAGTTCCTTCTCCTGATGTGCTCCTGCCCCAGTGTCTGCAGCAAGAAATGTGGGCATCGTGGAATGTGGAGGTGTATGTGATGCCATCTGCTGCGCTGTGAGGTGCTCCTGCAAATGATGGGATGTGCCCGATCCCTCTCCGATATGGAAACCTCTTGGGGTTTCACGCTGTCAAGATTCTGCAGTGAACCTTTGCCCCATCTCTTCTATCCGCCTCGACAAATCCTGCACTGATTTGAGGAGAAGTTCCCCGAACTCCTTCCCGGCATCTCTTTCCCCCACCATTGGTTCCTCCTCTTCTGCATCCACTACTGGAACACAGTCACCTTCCCCAAAAGTGATCTCTAACCTCCGCTCTTGGTCTCTATACTTCCTCCCTCAGTAACAGAAGTATGGTTTTCCTGCTAGTGTCATAGACAATCTGCTCCATAGGCTGAGCCAAGTCTATGAGCTCTGATACCACTGTAATATTCCGGATAGAAATAAACAGGAATATAAGGCACATAAACAAGAAACTATAGCAGCTAGAGAGACATCACATGAACAAAACACAATATGGAGAACGCTGAGCCATTTTATTAAATACTGAAAGATAAAATGAGTACAAAGGTGATCAGAATGATGGCACCTTGGCTTGCACTAGGCAAGCGTAGAAATACTCTCAGAATATATCATGGAATGGCTTCTCCCTCAATGACAGCGTAATCTCCAAGCTACTGGTGCTGCTGCTGTGCTGTTGCTACTGCTGGAATAAACTGAATCTTTGGGGCTGCTCTCCACCTCAGAAATTATGAAACTTTGTGAATGGCCTCTCCATCCAATACCCAGAAAAGCCCAGAGACCTTTTCGAAAATGGCTGACCTCCAAAAATGACCTCCCTTGGGGTACCACTCTGTCCCAATGATAAATGTTGGCCCTAAATGATTTGCTGCAAAAGATGGCCTCCAACTCTACCAAAACGATGGAATGGGGAAGGGCTAACCCCTTTCCAACTCTCCCGGGCTGAATCCCCTGATAAACCCTCAATCCGGAATCTCCTCCTCCAAAGACTGTGTCCTCCCTCTCACTGACTGTGCTGTCTCTGCAAGTGAACAATCCTAATTGTGGCTGCTCCAACTCTCTCCGGCAAAACAAGGATAGAACTCCTCACCGAGCAGGGACTCGAAATCCCCCGGGGCTGAGGTTGGGATCTCCGCACAGAGACACCCAGTGTGCAGCACTTGCAGACTTTGCTCAACAACAAAAGCATGCTCAATGTCAAAAGACAAATATCATAGATGCATAATCAGAATGATCAAAATGAAGAGCCTCTCCCTTTTTATGTTTGGAGAGCCTTGCTCTCACCTAGGCCCCACCACCAATTGCGCTGTCTCCTTGAGCCACGCTGTCCCTCTAGCTCTGCGCTGACTTGGGCCCACGCTGCCCACGCTAACATCTCCCCCACGCTGCCACTTCGTCCTCTAGGCCCCAGGCTGCTAAATAATCATGTCTCCAAGTGACTTTAGGAAATGCTTTTATCCTAAGGGTGAGTTAAGTGTCCCTCTTCACCCACTTTATTTCTAACTTAACTTTATTAAAGTGAAATAGTCAAAAATTAATATTTCCAATTAGCTAGTGCTAATTGGGAAAATTACATAGCAACCCCTTACAACCACCAGATAGCTCGATGTGCCATCATCTCCGCCACCTGGGTCAGCCATGTGATCCCTCGCCCATCTGTTATGATCGTATGTTTGAAGGTGGGTCTCCCAGCCCCGAAGGTATGGCTTTTTATTGGTATAGTTGAGTAATTCTCCTTACTTGTCATGGGCACTTTTGGGCATCGATTGGTGGGGAGATTTAGCGGAAAGAGTGGGCTAGGTCTGTACTCTTGTCTCCACTGCCCAATTTCGTGATTAGCCTTGTATCCTAGTCCCGTGGGATCTCCTTTACTAGCCATTAGCTTTAGGGTTGGCACTTCATGGTAAATATTGATTTTGGTTGCGTGGACTTGCTTCTTGACAGCATATAAATCACTCCCTTCCACTCATTTTAACCCCATTCATCATTTTTCCCATCTGAGACAACATAGGGTTAGCCTCCCCCTCCCCTTGTCCACACCTTTGGTCGGGCCTGGAACGATAACCAGAGGTTGATGCAGCTAAAAAGAAAAGAAAAAGCATAATTTGTCCATTCTTAGTAGGAAATGTACCACAAAATGCAAATGATAGTCGGGACATACAAATTTAACACGTGGACAAAAGCCAAACATGAGCTATACCCCTCATCCATGGCTGTCACTCTAACCCCATTCATCATTTTTCCTATCTGGGTCCACATAGGGTTAGCCTCCCCCTCCCCTTGTCCACACCTTGGGTCGGGCCTGGAACGATAACCAGAGGTTGATGCAGCTAAAAAGAAAAGAAAAAGCATAATTTGTCCACTCTCAATAGGAAATGTACCACAAAATGCAAATGATAGTCGGGACATCCAAATTTAGCACGTGGACAAAAGCCAAACATGAGCTCTACCCCTCATCCAGGGCCATCACCCTAGTTTCTATGAGCCCTAAATGAGCGCCCTCCATCATTAAGAAACCCATGGTTATCCCAACCCCTAGTGGGCAATGAATTGCCCCACTTTAAAGGGGTATCCATTGCTATATCTTACACATCATGCTCTCATCCCCTAGAACCCTAAGCAGTAATGAAGAAAAATCAATAAAAGACAAAAGGCATATGAAAAAGGGTGGAAAAATAAAGGTAGGGGTAACTCATGTATCACGATTTTCTCCTGCTTACACTCACGTACCCAGGTGTGGGCTTCCCTTATTATAGTTACCCTTGTAACATGACATGTGGCTTGGAGTATTCTCCTGATTCCCACTCCATTCCATCACTATATCACATGCCACCTACCATCTGATGGATGTACCATGGACATGTCACCCCCTTGAAAGGTTGAAACCACCTAATAGGGTCCTTTGTTAACCCATTATTGAGCTTGGAGTGTAATATCTCAAACAGGAAATAGACAACAATACAAAGCAACATAAACAAAAACTACAACAAATAGAAGCATACACAGAAAATGCTGCAAATAAATCAGAACAGCTGAGCCATTTTCTTATATTTTCTGAAATGAGGGATAAGTACAAAGAATGCTTAGAATGATAGCACCTTGGCCTGCTCTAGGCAGGCTGAAATGATCTCTTCCTCCCCACTCAGACTGAAATGATCTCTTCCTCCCCACTCAGAAAGTCTACTCAATATCTGCTCTGCGCTGCTCCTCCACTGTGCGTTGTTGCTGGCTAGAAAGGGACTGCGAGATAAGGTTGTTCCACTGCTCAGAAAATTCTGAAACTCGGACCCCAGACTCTCCTCCAAAAACCCAGAATAACCCGTGAAGGAATTCCGGAATGGCTGACCCCGGAAAGTCACCCTCTTGGGATGACTAAGCACTTTTGCTGGGTACACTGGCTTCTGTGATGAAAGGTTGGAAGTAAAGGCCTCCAACTCCCCAAAGAATTTAGCTATGGAAGGGTTGATCCCCTCACAAGCCTCCGGATTGAAGTCCCACAAGATTTCTCCTCTCTCGGAGTTGTCCTCCTCCTAGACTGTCTAATCCTCTAACTGACTGCGTTGCCCTGGGGATGACTGCGTAATCCTGGTGGCTGATCCAACAATGCTTCTCTAAAAAACTGAAGGTGTGGCTCCTCTCCTGAACGGGCACTCGAAGTCCCCCGAGAACGAGGTTGGGATCTCTGCCTGAAGACACCCGCATGCTAAATAGCACTGTAGACTCAGCTAAACAACTAAAGCGTGCTCTAGTCTTAACAGACAGAAAATTAGAAGATGTATGAATGAATGAGAGAGGCTGCCTCCATCCCCTTTTATGCTAGTGAACCTCCACATTCCCTTGGGCCCACTAATGCTGCGTTGTCCCTCTTGCCACGCTGTCCCCTAGTTGCTCTACGTTGCCTATCCCACGCTGTCACTGTGTTGTCTAACCCCACGCTGCCACTGCACTGTCTGGCCCCGCGCTACCTCTGCGCTATCCCAGTTGCCTCCTCTCCTACACTGTCACTTGGCCTCATGGGTCTCGCTTTACCATGTAATTATTCTGCCTAGTGACTTTAGGAAAGTTCGGAAAGTTCTTTTATTCTAATGTTAATTTATGGGTCCCCTCACCCCTTTATTTCCTGCTGAATTTTAGAAAGGAAAAAATTAATCAAAAACGAATATTCCAATTAGTTGTCTGCTAATTGGGAATATTACAATCCTCTTCGCCAAAATGTTGCTTGTCCTCAAGCGACTGCAAGGATGAATGTTGCAGGATCTTCTCCCCCTCCCAAGTGGCATCCTCATCTGGAAGGTTCCTCCACCTGATCAGATATTCCTTGACTGTCCTGCTCCTCAGCTATCTCTCCCGAGTGTCTAGAATGGCCTCTGGTTGCAGCACCAAATGCCCCTCATCATCTGTACGTGGGAGCTCCATAGTGGCAGTCACCTGTTGCCCCAGAGCTTTCTTCAAGAATGAGACATGGAAGATGTTATGGATGCAGCTCCCAGCAGGTAGCGTTAGCTCATACTCTACCTCCCTAACTTGTCTAATCCCCCTGTATGGTCCATAGAAGTGAGGTTTGAGCTTCTCTGCTCCCTTCTACTTCAGCGTGGACTATTTGTATGGTTGAAGACAAAGGTAAACTAGATCATCTACCTCAAATTGTCTCTCTACGCCACCTCTATCTGCATACAACTGCTGTTGGTTCTGCGTGTTGATTTTTATAGCATCGAAAAGCATTCCAAGTCTCAAATTTTGAGGAGAGGCTTGGACGACATTATTCCAGAGAACCCATAAATCGTTTGTGGAAATTCCATTTGGATTTTACTTTATTAAAATAATTAATTATTTTAATGTAATCCCTAAGTCTAAACTTAGGGAAATTAAATAATTAAAGGGTATTAATAAAGAAGAGTGTGAATCTTCTAGAAAACAAAGATCAAGTCATCTTTTAATCTGAGCCATTGATTAAAGATATAATCTGGGTCCTTGATTCGTCAGCGAGAAGACTATAAGAGAAGGCTTGAGGGTCATTTGGAAATAAGCCGGAGCACATTCTCAAAACCGGAAGGAAATCGATTATGAAGTAAGAGAATTCGATTTCAGTGGGTGGGTTTGTAGAGGCAAGGTTGCAAAGACAGAAGGAGGAGGGAGAAGTCAGCAAAGACAGAGAAGAAGAAGGCAGCGAACGAAGGGAAGGCAACGCTGAGCAGTAGCACTAGCCCTCCACGCAGACTTACGCAGTCCAGGCAGGGACTGCGCAGAGAGGCTACGCAGACTGACGCAGAGGGTGCAAGAGGTCATCCCGTGTGTCGAGAATTCTTCCAGAGTGTCCAAAAAATTCGCATCAGGTGTATGCTATTTAATTATGATCGTCAAGAATTATGTAAATAATCTTTTCACTACTGAAGATAAATACAAACCCTCATCTGTCGCACCGATTTTCCCACATTGGGTTTTTCCGGGGACAATTGTCCAAAAATAATTGTGTTCATGTGGTTGTTTCGATTGTGTTATTTGTGTTAATTTTGTTCTTCTGCTTTTGATTAGAGTGAAGTACTGCAACAGTGTTTATTTCAAAATTTACTAAAGCGTCTATAAATAACTTATCAAATAAGTAGGCGAAATAAATCAATCACTGCAGTAATAATTTTTAGATTGAAAATTTCATATCGTATCAGAGCAAAAGGTTAAAGACAGAAAGGGAGGTTCTACAATGGACCAAAGATCCGACATTCGGAAGGGCCCACGCAATTAGGAGGGCTCACGCAGTCCTCCAGAGCACTCAGAAAAATAGAGGGAACATGACATGTCTGTGCTGACATCCATACTAGAGGAGGATTTTGCTTGTGTGTCAAGCACGACACCTCCAAGTGTTTGGTATATTGACAGTGGAGCATATGTTCATATGAGGGGACTTCGAGAATGATTTTCAAGCTACCATGAAGAGTAGATGAACTTTCAGATTACAATGGGAAACAAGGCCAAGTGTACCCCCATTGGAAGAGGTACCATAATATTTTAGACAGAAGCTGGCAACAAGATTCAGACCACAAACATTCTGCGTCTACCAGGTTTGGGGATGAATTTTCTTTCGATGTCTCAGCTCCAGAACAAGGGTTATGACATATACTTTATTGGAAATAAAGTTTATGTCAAACACCCTAGCTTGAAATAGAAGGCACAAATTGGAGTAAGGAGCCATAAACTATACAAGCTCCAGCTTGAATCCCCAAATGCTCTAATCAGAAGTACGGACGAAAAGGATCTGAATGAATTATGGCACAAAAAGATGGGGCATTTACATCATGGAGCCTTGAAGATTCTCAAGAAGACTGTCATAGGAGCTCCAGAACTTGGCAGAAGGAGAGATGAGGTCTGCAGGGGTGTGTACTAGGGAAGTATGCCAAGGCAGCATTTCCAGGAAGCAGCAGCAGGGCTAAGAGCGTATTGGAGTTGACACACTCAGATATTTGCGGTCCAATGTCCACAACTTCTCTCAGTGGTGCAAAGTATTTTGCTACCTTCATTGATGACCATTCCAGGAAGACTTGGATCTAATTTCTCAAAACCAAAAATGAAGTCTTTGAGCATTTCAAAGAATTCAAGGCGCTGGTAGAAAATTCAAATGGAAAGAAGATCAAGAAGTTGCTATCAGATAATGGTGGAGAGTATATCGATAAAGACTTCACCAGTTTTTGCGTAAAGGAAGGCATCAAGAGAGAATGGACAACTCCATACAATCCAGAGCATAATGGAGTTGCAGAAAGGAAGAACAGGACCATTGTAGAAGTTGCAAGGGCGATACTATATGACCAAGACATGCCCAAATTTTTGTGGGTTGAAGCCTGCAATACAGCTGTGTATGTGCAGAACAGGGTACCCCATAGAGCTTTGGGGAAGGTAACTCCTGAGAGTGTGTTCACAAGCAGCAAGCCTAAGGTGAGCCATATCAGGATATTTGGCAGTATGGTGTATTGCCACGTACCAGATGAGAAGAGGAAGAAGTTGGATCAGACTGCAGAAAAGGGTTATCTTATGGGCTATAGTGAAAATGCGAAGGCATATCGCGTCTATATTCCGATAAACAAGAAAATCGTAGTAAGGCAGGACATGAAATTCATGCAGGAGAGAGCCTTCAAAAGATCCCGGGAAATGGCCACAGATATGCAGATTGAGGAGGATCCACTAGTACAGCCTCAACGGCCTACAGAGGATGGGTGGAGTGCCTCTCAACGACACAAGTATTCTGAGGAGAGTTCCTCCGAAGAAGAGCGGGCAAGAGAGCAGGCAAGACCACCCACCACCAATGGAATACCAAGTAGAGAACTCCAACAAATTCTGAGGGATGCAGAGGAATTTGTTGGAGCCCCTAGAGACGAGAAGAGGGTACGGAGGCAACCTGACAGATACCAGGTACTGGTAGCTTAGGTCAAAGAACCCTCTAGCTTTTGGGAGGCAGCTCAGCATCAGGTGTGGGTAGATGCCATGGTGGAGGAGTATAGCTCCATCATGTAATATCCCCAACGGGAAATAAACAGTAATACACAGCAAAAAAACAAGCAGCTATATAGAACAAAATGCCAGAACTGGAATATGGAACAAATACACATAAAATACCAGAAATGCTAAGCCATTTTATTAATCTGAGAATATAATGAGATACAATGGATAAGCAGAATAAATGCACCTATCCTTGCTCAAGGCAAATGAAGAACCCTCTCAGAAAAACAAGAAATGGCTGCTACAGAAACTGCATCCCAGCTGTTGAAAGAAACTGCCGTAAACTGCTGCTGCTAGAATGAACTGAAGCTAGGGGCTGATCCCCTTGCCGGAATGAGCTGAAAATCGACAGACCACCTGAACTCACCACCCCGGACAAAACCCAGAAACCATATACCAAACGGACCACCTCCGAAAATCACCCCCAGAACCCCTCCTCCTACAAAAACGCTGTGCCTCCAGGAACAGCGCAGAAGCTCAAGAAACACGCTGAGAAAAGGGCCTGAATCCTCCTGCAAAACCTCCGGTTGAAATGGCAACCTCCTCAAGGCTGAAGAACGCTGAAACCACTGCCAAATCACCACACAACAACGCTACTCAACAAAGACTGCGTCCTCCCTACTGAAACTGCGTCCTCTCTCCTGGACTGCGTAGTCACTCCAAGAGACCAACTCCTCTGCAACGTCCACCCAAAAATCCACTGCAAACCACTTATAGAAACTGAAGGAAATACCTTGCTCGAGCAGGCACTCGAAGTCCCCCGGAGCCAAGGGTGAGATCTCCGACCGGAGACACTCAGTTCGCACTAAACAGTGCTGCAGACCAACTAAACAACCAACGTGCTGAAGTAGACAGAAGTCTAGCTCTCAATATCAATAACATATCAATAATGCCAAATGGAGTGAAGCCCCCACCTTTTATAGTGCTAGCTCCCTCAAAACCCTAACTGCATCCATGAGTTCCTCCTTGACCTGCGTAGTTACCTTAGGAGTTTACGTGAGGCCTCTCTCATGTGTGTGTGGACCCCCAAGGCTTCCCCCTTTAAGTTACAACGTTGCCTCTACTAGGAAAACACTTCATTTTATTTAAGTGAGTTAGACCCTTTTTCTCACTTTTATTTATTAATTAACTATAGTTGGCAAAACTATACAAAAATCAAATATTCCAATTAGCGGTGCTAATTAGGAATATTACACATCATGACAAACGATGTATGGGAAGTAGTCCCTAGACCATAGGACAGATCAGTTGTAAGATCGAGGTGAATCTACAAGATCAAGTATGCTACAGACAGCGGCATAGAGAAGTTCAAGGCAAAATTTGTGGCTAAGAGGTACGCATAGAAAGAAGGGATCGATTATGAGGAAACCTTCGCCCCTATAGCTCAGTACACTTCAATCAGATCCGTTATCTCTCTAACAACGCAGATGGGATGGGAGATTCACCAAATGGATGTCAAAACAACATTCTTGAATGGGGTGATAGAAGAGGAAGTGTACATAGAACAGCCAGAGGGCTTCAAGACACATGAGCAGAAGACTCATGTTTGCAAGCTTAAAAAAGCCTTGTACGGTCTAAAACAAGCCCCCAGAGCATGGTATGGGCGAATTGATGGCTATTTGCAAAAGATGGGATTCGTCAAGAGTGACGCAGATCCCAATCTCTACTACTTGAGAGTAGGGGATGAGCCATTAATCCTGGTGTTATATGTAGATGATCTGTTTCTTACTGGATCATCTAAGCTCATCAAGGACTGCAAGTAAAATTTGGCTACCGAATTTGATATGAAGGATATGGGGCAGATGCACTATTTTCTTGGTTTGGAGGTCTGGCAGTAGAAGGGAGAAATCTTCCTTGGGCAACAAAGATACACTACAGAGATCTTGAAGAGGTTTCAGATGGAAGACTGTAGACCCATGGCTACGCCAATGATTACAAACTGGAAGAAGATAGACACAACAGAGGATGATGAGGCTGATCCCACCTTATATATGAAGCTCATTGGATCATTGATGTATCTATTCAACACTAGACTAGACATCTGTTATGCAGTGAATACCATTAGTCAGTTCATGGTGGAACTAAGGAGGGCTCACTGGGCAGCAGCCAAACACGTTCTCAAATACTTGAAAGGGACAGTCGAGTATGGGTTGAAGTACACCAAGGGCAATGAGGTCCAGTTGAGAGGGTTCATAGATGCAGATTGGGCTGGAAGCACAGTGGAACGGAAAAGTACCAGTGGGTATTGTTTTAGTCTCGGATCAGGAATGAATTCCTGGTGCAGTAGGAAATAGAAGTCCGTCGCACAAAGCTCAGTCGAGGCAGAGTATATGGCAACAACACAGCTTCATGTGAGGCCATATGGCTTCGTAAATTTCTCTTGCACTTACTCAAGAAGAGGATGGAACCAACTGGAATTATGTGTGATAATCAGAGTTGCATCAAGCTCTCTGAGAATCCTGTGTTTCATCACTGGTCGAAACACATTGACATTCGGTGCCACTTCATCAGAGACTATGTCCAACAGGGAGCTGTTCAGTTAAGGTACACTCCTACAGGAGGACAGGTGGCAGGTATCCTCACCAAGGCTCTGAGTAAGATTAAGTTTACATACTTCAGAGAAAAGATGGGGATGGTCGAGAACCCTTTCCATAAAAGAGTGGGTGGTCTACAGAGACAGAGGGAGCTGCATTACGGATGAAGCAGTGGCAAAGACAGTGTCATAGGCAACAGTACAAAGGGCAGCAGCGTAAAATTGAGAGGCAATAGCCAGGACATCAGCAACACAATGGATGATTAAGAATCAGAGCAGTACAGTTGATACCTTGCTTGAACACTTTCCTCGCTAAGAGGGAGTGTTGATTTTTATAGCATCGAAAAGTGCTCCAAGTCTCAAATTTTGAGGAGAGGCTTGGACAATGGTATTCCAGAGAACCCAGAAAACGTTTGTGGAAATTCCACTCGAATTTTGCTTTATTAAAATAATTAATTATTTTAATGTGATCCCTAACTCTAAACTTAGGGAAATTAAATAACTAAAGGGTATTAATAAAGCAGAATGTGAATCTTCTAGAAAACGAAGATCAAGTCATCTTTTAATCTGAGCCATTGATTAAGGATATAATCTGGGTTGTTGATTCATCAACAAGAAGACTATAAGAGAAGGCTTGAGGATCATTTGGAAATAAGTCAGGGCACATTCTCAATACCCGAAGGAAATCGATTCTGAGGTAAGAGAATTTGATTTCAGTGGATGGGTTTGTAGAGGCAAGGTTGCACAGACAAGAGGAGGGAGAAGTCAACAGAGACAGAATAAAAAGGCAGAGGACAAAGGGGAGGTGGTGCTGAGCAGCAGCATTAGCCCTCCACGCAGACTTACGCAGTCCAGGCAGGGACTGCACAGAGAGGCTACGCAAACTGATGCAAAGGGTGCAAGAGGTCATCCCGTGTGTCGGGAATTTTTTCTGAGTGTCTGAAAAATTCACGTCAAGTGTATGTTATTTAATTCTGATCGTCAGGAATTCTGTAAATAATCTTTTCGCTGCTAAAGATAAATACAAACCCTCATCTGCTACACCAGTTTTCCCACATTGGGTTTTTCCGGGGACAATTGTCCAAAAATAATTGTGTTCATGTGGTTGTTTCTATTGTGCTATATGTGTTAATTTTGTTCTTCTGCTTTTGATTAGAGTGAAGTACTTCAGCGATATTTATTTCAAAATTTACTGAAGAGTTTGTAAATAACTTATCAAATAAGTAGGCGAAATAAATCAACCATTGTAGTAATAATTTTCAAATTGAAAATTTCACACTGCGTTGTGGCCAGGTTGTCATTGAGAACCCGGAATATATCTTTGCTCTCTTGGATCCAATCTTTGGCCCTTGGGGCCTTGATTGCTCCAAACATGACATCAACAAAAGTTAGAGCATGATATCCATACAAAGCATAAAATGGAGACATACCGATCGACATATGGAATGTCGTGTTGTAGCAGTACTCTACCAAGTGGAACCAACGCAGCCATGCCTTCTGCTGCCCCGAGACATAGTTTCTCAAGTAGCCCTCCAGCCACTTGTTCACTATCTCTGACTACCCATCCGTCTGTGGGTGATAAATGGTACTAGGTGTCAACTCGGCACCCACCAAACGGAACAACTCTTGCCAAAATCCACCCATGAACCCGCTGTCCTGATCACTGACTATGGTCTTTGGGAGACCATGGAGCCTGAAAATATCCCTTAATAATAACTCGACCACCTGTGAAGTAATATATCGTGCAGAGATGGCGAAAATGTGTGCATACTTTGTCAGTCGATCCACAATTACAAAGATGCAATCCTTGCCCTACACTATGGGCAACCCTGTGATAAAATCCATGGAGATGCTCTGCGATTTCCCCTCCGGAATGGGAAGCGGTTGTAGAAAACCTGCAAGATGACTCAAATCTCCTTTGTTCCTCTGAGAAACTTTGCACTCCCTGACATGTCGAAGTACGTCCTCCTTGAGGCCCCTCCATGAGAGCCTCTCCCGTATGGCCTTGTAAGTCTTGGTGAACCCTGATGACCTGAAAGCAGTGAGTCAAGGGTTGCACGCAAGATCTCTCCCTGAGTTGGGAGTTACTTGTTAAGAAAATCCTATCCCAGCAATAGATGACCTCATCCATCACCCGATACCTGTCATCTATCACCTACCCATCCATCACCTCACAAGAAAAACAATCCTTGGAATACTCCACCAACAACTGGGCTCTCCAGTGTGCGTCAAGGCTCATCAAAGACAGCGTTGATGGCCTCCGTGACAAGGCATCCGCCACCACATTGTTCTTCCCCTTGACATACTCGATGTCAAAGTCATAGGCCTAGATTTTGCTGACCCATTTCTGTTGTCTCTCCTGTAATTGTTTCTACTAAAGGAAAAATCGGAGACTATTGTGGTCAGTCCTCACCTAAAATATGTTACCTACCAAGTACTACCAGAACTTGGCCAACGCATGCATGATGGCCAGCATCTCTTTGTCGTATATCGAGTACAGTCTCTCATGCGGCAGTAGCTTTAGACTCTCGAAAGCGATAGGATGCCCCCCCTGCATCAAAACTACTCCTACCCCCTTTCTTGAAGCATCACACTCCAGCACAAAGGGTTGCGTAAAATCCGGCAATGCTAACACTAGACAGTTGCTCATCACCTCCTTGAGCCTGTCGAAGGCCCTCTGCGCAGCATCAGTTCATCCAAAAGCCCCCTTCTTGGGGAGATCCGTGAGGGGTGCTGTAGTGAAAATCACTTAACAAACTTCCGGTAGTAGGTGCAGATGCCTACAAACCCCCAAAATTATGTCACATTCTTCGGTGTCGGCCAATCCTGGATGGCCCAGATCTTCTCCTCATGGAATCTTACCTCGTCCACTCCGATGATATGCCTGAAGTAGAGCATCTCTGTAAGCTCAAACTCGCACCTGGATAGCTTAGCATAGAAATGTTGCTCCTCCAAAATACAAAGTACAGCCTCAATGTGCTGCAAGTGCTCCTCCCATGTGTGGCTATAGATGAGAATGTCATTGAAAAATACCAACATAAACTTCCTCAGCTGAACACGGAAGATGTGGTTCATACAAGACTGGAAAGTGGTTGGAGCATTGGTCAGCCCGAAGGGCATCACCAAGAACTCAAAGTGACCATACTGGCATCTAAACGCAGTCTTGGGAACATCTTGGTCCCTCACCTTCATCTGATGGTACCCCAACCTCAGATCGATCTTCGAGAAGAACTTCTCTCCCCTCAACTCATCCATCAGCTCATCAATCATAGGGATGGGGTAACGGTTCTTCATGGTTTTTTTGTTGAGTGCCCTGTAGTCGATGCACATCCGTAATGTGTCATCCTTCTTCATCACCAAGACTACGGAAGAAGCAAAGGGACTAGTGTTGGGCCTAATGTGTTCCAATGCCAAGAGCTCATGTATGGCCCGCTCAATCTCATGCCTGCAGGGTTTGGGGTTCCTATAGGGGGTGGTGATCACTGCCTAGATCGCCTGCTCCAACTCAATAGTATGCTCAAAACCCTAGTCTGGTGGCTGCCCTGGTGGTATGTTCCCAAAACCCATGCAGTAACGATCCAATATAGACTGCACATCGGGATGCACTGGCTGCCCTGTAGCTCGTGCCTCTGAAATAAGGACCTCCACTGCCCACTCTATGTCTCCTCTCTGGAAATCTGCCTCCATCTGATGTGTCGAGACTGTCTGGAGAGGGTATGCGTGCATGCATCTGATCATCACATGCTTCCCACTCTTCTTATCCATCCACTCCATCTCTAATGTCTCCCAATCTGTAGCGACCTTCCCAAGTGTAATGAGCCATTTTACACCACCTACCACATTGGTATCTGGGATGTCGACCATAAAAAAGTGATCCGTCACTGTGTATGTTGTAAAATTTTCAGTCTGAAAATTTTTACTACAGTAATTGATTTATTTCGTCTACTTATTTGATAAGTTATTTACAGATGCTTTAGTAAATTTGAAATAAACACAGCTACATTACTTCATTCTAATCAAAAGCAGAAGAAAAAAAATAACAAATATAGCACAATAAAAACAACCACATGAACATAGTTATTTTTGGACAATTGTCCCCCGAAAAACCCCAATATGGGAAAAGCTGGTCTGCGGCGAGATGAGGGTTTGTATTTATCTTAAGTAGTGAAAAGATTATTTACAGAAGTCTAACGAGCATAATCAAATAGCATACATTATATGAATTTTTCGAACAATACGGAAAATTCCCGACACAGGATGACCTCCTCTGCATCAATGCGTAGCCCCTCTGCGCGATCCGCTAGGTGCATAAGCCTACGTGGGGTCTAGTGTTGTTGCTCAACGTACCTTCCCTTCGTCCTCTGCCTTCTTCCTCTCTGACTCTCTGAACTCTCCCTCCTCCTTCTGCCTCCGCAACCCTGCCTCTACAAACTCACCCACTAAAATCGAATTCTCTTACTTCAGAATCGATTTCCTTCGAGTATTGAGAATGTGCCTGGCTTGATTTCCAAATGACTCTCAAGCCTTCTCTTATAGTCTTCTCGCTAATGAATCAATGGCCCAGATTATAACTTTAATCAATGGCTCAAATTAAAAGATGACTTGATCTTTGTTTTCTAGAAGATTCACACTCTGCTTTATTAATAACCTTTAATTATTTAATTTCCCTAAGTTTAGACTTAGGGATCACATTAAAATAATTAATTATTTTAATAAAACAAAATCCAAGTGGAATTTCCACAAACGATTTTTGGGTTCTCTGGAATACTGCTATCCAAGCCTCTCCTCAAAATTTGAGACCTAGAACACTTCCCGATGCTACAAAAATCAACACTTCCTCTTAGCGAGGAAAGTGTTCAAGCACAATACCAATTGTACTGCGCTGGTTCTGAAGCATTTGTTGCGCTGCTAATGTCCTAGCTACTGCCTCTCAACTCTACGCTGCTGCCCTTTGTACTGCTGCCTGTGACACTGCCTCATCCGTACTGCAACTCCCTCTGTCTCTAAAGACCACCCATTCCGTCACAGGAACGACTTCTCGACCATCCCCATCTTTTCTCTAAAGTAAGTAAACTTAATCTTAATCAGAGCCTTGGTGAGGATATCTACCACATGTTCTCCTGTAGGAGTGTACCTCAACTGCACGGCTCCCCGTTGGACATAGTCCCTGATGAAGTGGCACCGAATGTCAATGTGTTTCGACCGGTCATGAAACACAGGATTCTCAGAGAGCTTGTCCGCAACTACGATTATCACACATAATGTAATATCCCTATTGAGGCTGACCTCACGGTGAGAAGGGGTCCCGCAAGTATAACACGGCGCACGTGCTGTTTGTTTAGGCACAACGGGGCATTTAGGCGCTGCCAGATCCTCGAGATGCTCCGGTGGGCTGTTGAGCTCACCCTTAACACCCTGGGATGCCGCCCTCACTAACAATTCGAGCTTTTGGTGTAGTGGTTTGATCAACGTGGTATCAGAGCCGAGGTATCGAGGTCGAGACTCGCGGAGCGTGGTGGGATGTAATATCCCTCTTTAGGGTAGCCTCCCTATTGAGGGTCGGTGGGCCTTGACACCTTTGCCAGTGCAACGTATTCATTTTAAATTTCGCAGGGCCTGGCTGTGACGAATCCCTCGAGAATCTTCTTGCTCATTTGTTGAGCTCACCCTTAACACCCTGGGATGCCGCCCTCACTAACAGTTCGAGCTTTTGGTGTAGTGGTTGGGCCTTTGTGGTATCAGAGCCAAGGTCTCGAGGTCGAGACTCGCGGAGCGTGGTGGGCTGTAATATCCCTGTTTAGGGCAGCCTCCCTATTGAGGTTCCGGTGGGCCTTGACACGCTGCCGAGGTCTGCGACGCTGTTTAGCTGCGGGGCTGTTTAGCAGCCGTCCTCGAGATGCTCCGGTGGGCTGTTGAGCTCACCCTTTACACCCTGGGATGCCGCCCTCACTAACAGTTCGAGCTGTAATATCCCGAAAGGTAAATAAACAGCAATACAAGCATACGACAATATAGAAAATGCCAGAAACAGAAGATAAAGCAAATACTCATAAAAATGTCGGGAATGCTAAGCCATTTTATTAATCTAAGAATATAAAGAAATACAATAGATGATCAGAATGATAGCACCTATTATTGCTCAAGGCAAGTGAAGAACTCTCTCAGAAAGACAGGAAATGGCTGCTATAAGAAACTGCGTCCCAGCTGCTGGAAAACTGTCGTAAAACTGCTGCTGTTGGAATGGACTGAAACTAGGGGCTGATCCCCTTGCCGGAATGAGCTGAAAATCTGCAGACCACCTGTACTCACCAAAGAAACCCTCCTCAAGGAATTACGCTGCCCCTGCAAGGCTCAGCGCAGATGCCAAATGATAATAGCTGAAACTGTGCCACAAACTCCTCAGGAAACCTCCTATTGGCAAAGACTGATCCTCTCCTCTGGATATCAACTGAAACTCCTGCAGAAAACCCCGCACCGGAACACCTCCAAGTAGAACTGCGTCCTCTCTCCCAGGGACTGCGCAGTCACAAGAGAAGCCCAGCTCCTCAGCAAAACAACCAACCAAACCTCCCGCTAAAGACTGAAGAAATGACCTTACCCGAGCAGGCACTTGAAGTCCCCCGGGGCTAAGGGTGAGATCTCCGACCGGAGACACTCAACGCACTAAACAGTGCTGCAGACAGGCTAAACAGCCAGCGTGCTCAAGAAGACAAAATGTCTAGCTCCAATATCATCAACAACAAGAATGCCCCAAATGAGGAGGCTCCTCCACCTTTTATAGCATTGGTTTCCCTCCAAAAACAACGTAGTCTCTCTCTCCTCCACGTGGTGTGTGGCCCGCCTTGGCTCCCCCCTTAAGTTACAACATTGTGCTACTAGGAAGGTGTTTTATTCCACTAAAGTGAGTTAGACCCCCTTTTACTCACTTTTTTATTTATCTAAAAACCACATACGGCAAAACAATACAAAGCCGAATATTCCAATTAGCTGTCGCTAATTAGGAATATTACAGTCTCCCCCGGCAAAATGTTGCTTGCCCTCAAGCAACTGAAGTGATGGATGCTGCAAAATCTGCTCGCTCTCCCAAGTGGCATCCTCATCCAGCAAAAATTGCTTGTCCTCAAGCAAAGCTTGAACAAGCCTCCTCTCTAGCTGATGCTCCCCACCGATACTGCAAAATGTGCCTGGGTCCCACTGAAACCTCTCTGACCTCTGCATCACCCTGATACGAAGGGATATCCCAATGCCAGGATCCCAAAGTGACCTCTCACAGTACCAGCCAACCAATAATACTCCCGGATCCCATCGCCACCGTGCCCAATAATCGCACAAGTCCCACGGCTCGGACTGTGCACTGCCTCTGGCTATGACCAATGCTCTAAGAGGTGAAGACCACCAACAAGCATCAATGCTCCCGGGCTCCTGTTGTGCTGTACCTGTAGCTGCATATGCTACCCCTCCAACTGCATACCAACTCATCACCTCTCTCCAATCCAAGTTGTGACTCAATCCCATGTTGATCTCGCTCTCCTGAAATCGGGATGGAGTGCTGAAGAAATGATGTCCTGTGCCACCTTGCCAGCTAGAATCTATAACCTCTGTTATGTCCAAGGGCCTACAACGGGCGCGTACTCCCCTCGAATGTCTTGTACCATCTCGGTTACCAGCTCATGATCTCCTGCCAATCCATCTTGGAAGAAGAATCTAATGTAGCAACAACTGTATATAGAACACGCCTGGAGTGTTGTCGCCAGCCCGTAATCAACTCCCAGCACTCCTTTGAAGTTGGACATAGTCTCTAATGAAGTGGCACCGAATGTCAATGTGTTTCGACCGGTGATGAAACACAGGATTCTCAGAGAGCTTGATGCAACTCTGATTATCACACATAATGTAATATCCCTGTTTAGGGCAGCCTCCCTGTTGAGAGTCCGGTGGGCCTTGACACGGTTCTTGAGAGTCTGCGAAATTTGTTGCATTTGCAGGGTTGTTTAATTTAATAGATCCCGAGATGCTTTCCAGGTGTTCCCGGTGAGCTCACCCTTAACACCACAGGATGCCGCCCTCACTAACCGATTCGAGCTTTTGGTGTAGTGGTTGGGCCTTTGTGAGTATCGGCGGGTCTCGGGAGTCGGGGCTCGCGGGCGTGGTGGGGGATATCCTGTTTCGTGACCCCTCCCTGGCAGGAGTCCGTGGGCCTTGACGCGGCTGGCAGGGTCTCTGAGGTTGTTTAATTTCTTGGAAACATTTCTGGTGGGGCACATTGAGCTCCTGCCCCACACCCTGGGATGCCGCCCTCACTAACAGTTCGAGCTTTTGGTGTAGTGGTTGGGCCTTTGTGGTATCAGAGCCGAGGTCTCGATGTCGAGACTCGCAGAGCGTGGTGGGCTGTAATATCCCTGTTTAGGGCAGCCTCCCTGTTGAGGGTCCGGTGGGCCTTGACACGCTGCCGGGGTCTGCGAGGCTGTTTAGCTGCGGGGCTGTTTAGCTGTCGTCCTCGAGATGCTCCGGTGGGCTGTTGAGCTCACCCTTTACACCCTGGGATGCCGCCCTCACTAACAGTTCGAGCTGTAATATCCCGAAAGGGAAATAAACAGCAATACAAGCATACGACAATATAGAAAATGCCAGAAATAGAAGATAAAGCAAATACTCATAAAAATGCCGGGAATGCTAAGCCATTTTATTAATCTGAGAATATAAAGAAATACAATAGATGATCAGAGAGATAGCACCTATTATTGCTCAAGGCAAGTGGAGAACTCTCTCAGAAAGACAGAAAAATGGCTGAAGCAAGAGACTGTGTCCCAGCTGCTGGAAAACTGCCGTAAACTGCTGCTGCTGGAAGGGACTAAAACTAGGGGCTGATCCCCTTACCGGAATGAGCTGAAAATCTGCAGACCACCTCTACTAACCACCCCAGACAAAACCCAGAAACCATATCGAAAATGGTCAGCCTCCAAAAATCACCAAAGGAACCCTCCTCGAGAAATTACGCTGCCTCTGCAAGGCTCAGCGCAGATGCCAAAAGATAATAGCTGTAACTGTGCCGCAAACTCCTCAAGAAACCTCCTACCGGCAATACTGATCCTCTCCTCTGGATATCGACTGAAACTCCTACAGGAAACCCCCGCAACGGAACACCTACAACCAGAACTGCGTCCTCTCTCCCAGGGACTGCGCCGTCACAAATAGGGCCCAACTCCTCAGCAAAACAACCAACCAAATCTCCCACAAAAGACTGAAGGAAAAACCTTGACCGAGCAGGCACTCGAAGTCCCCCGGGGCTAAGGGCGAGATCCCCGACCGGAGACACTCAACGCACTAAACAGTGCTGCAGACAGGCGAAACAGCCAGCGTGCTCAAGAAGACAAAATGTCTAGCTCCAATATCATCAACAACAAGAATGCCCCAAATGAGGCTCCTCCTTTTATAGCATTGGTTTCCCTCCAAAACCAACGTAGTCTCTCTCTCCTCCACGTGGTGTGTGGCCCCCCTTGGCTCCCCCCTTAAGTTACAACATTGTGCTACTAGGAAGCTGTTTTACTCCACTAAAGTGAGTTAGACCCTCTTTTACTCACTTTTTTATTTATCTACAAACCACATACGGCAAAACAATACAAAGCCGAATATTCCAATTAGCTGTCGCTAATTAGGAATATTACAGTCTCCCCCGGCAAAATGTTGCTTGCCCTCAAGCAACTGAAGTGATGGATGCTGCAAAATCTGCTCGCTCTGCCAAGTGGCATCCTCATCCAGCAAAAATTGCTTGTCCTCAAGCAAAGCTTGAACAAGCCTCCTCTCTAGCTGATGCTCCCCACCGATACTGCAAAATGTGCCTGGGTCCCACTGAAACCTCTCTGACCTCTGCATCACCCTAATACAAAGGGATATCTCAATGCCAGGATCCCAAAGTGACCTCTCACAGTACCAGCCAACCAATAATCCTCCCGGATCCCATCGCCACCACGGCCAATAATCGCACAAGTCCCACGGCTCGGACTGTGCACTGCCTCTGGCTATGACCAATGCTCTAAGAGGTGAAGACCACCAACAAGCATCAATGCTCCCGGGCTCCTGCTGCACTGTACCTGTAGCTGCATATGCTACCCCTGCAACTGCATACCAACTCATCACCTCTCTCCAATCCAAGTTGTGACTCAATCCCATGCTAATCCTGCTCTCCTGAAATCGGGATGGAGTGCTGAAGAAATGATGTCCTGTGCCACCTTGCCAACTAGAATCTATAACCTCTGTTATGTCCCAAGGCCCCTGCTTGACTGTACTCCCTACGAATAATACCATACCATCTAGAGGGTACCAACTCATGATCTCCCGCCAGTCCATCCTGGAAGAAGAATCCGATGTAGCAATAACAATGGCATATGGAACACGCCTGAAGTGTTGCCGCCAACCCGTGTCAACTCCCCCTTTGCTCTACTTTGAAGTTGGACATAGTCTCTAATGAAGTGGCACGAATGTCAATGTGTTTCGCCCGAGGTGATGAAACACGGAAGTTCTCAGGAGAGCTTGATGCAACTGCGATTATCACACATAATGTAATATCCTTTGTTCGAAATGACCTCCACCTAGTCCAAGATGCAGTGGGCCTTGACACGGCTTGCGAAATTACGCGAGGCATTTAGGCACACGGGAGACATTTACTGCGTCCTCGAGGTCTTTCCGGTGGGTACATTGAGCTCACCCTTAACACAGGATGCCGCCCTCACCTACGAGTTCGAGCTTTTGGTGTAGTGGTTGGGCCTTGTGGTATCGAGCCGAGGTCTCGAGAGTCGAGACTCGCGGAGCGTGGTGGGCTTTTATATCTGTTTAGGGCAGCCTCCTGTTGAGGGTCGGTGGGCCTTGACACGCATTTGCCCCGGGGTACGCGAGGCATTTGGCGGCCGTCCTCGAGAGATCTCTTGGTGGGGGTTTGAGCTCTGCCCCACTTACTAACAGGATCATAGCCCTCTTGCGGTTCGAGCTTTTGGTGTAGTGGTTGGGCCTTTGTGTGCTCCGAGCCGAGGTCTCGAGGTCGACACTCGCGCGGAGCGTGGTGGGGTATGTGTCACGATTTGGGGCGGCCTCCTTGTTGAAGGGTCTGGTGGGCCTTAACACGGTAACGAAGTGCTGCTGAGGTTGTTTAGGCGCGGGGAGTACATTTAGGCACAGATCTCGAGATGCTCCGGTGGGCTGTTGAGCTCACCCTTTACACCCTGAGATGCCGCCCTCACTAATAGTTCGAGCTGTAATATCCCGAAAGGGAAATAAACAGCAATACAAGCATACGACAATATAGAAAATGCCAGAAATAGAAGATAAAGCAAATACTCATAAAAATGCCGGGAATGCTAAGCCATTTTATTAATCTGAGAATATAAAGAAATACAATAGATGATCAGAAAGATAGCACCTATTATTGCTCAAGGCAAGTGGAGAACTCTCTCAGAAAGACAGAAAAATGGCTAAAGCAAGAGACTGCGTCCCAGCTGCTGGAAAACTGCCGTAAACTGCTGCTGCTGGAAGGGACTAAAACTAGGGGCTGATCCCCTTGCCGGAATGAGCTGAAAATCTGCGGACCACCTGTACTCACCACCCCGTACAAAACCCAGAAAATATATCGAAAATGGTCAGCCTCCGAAAATCACCAAAGGAACCCTCCTCAAGGAATTACGCTGCCTCTGCAAGGCTCAGCGCTGATGCCAAAAGATAATAGCTATAACTGTGCCGCAAACTCCTCAAGAAACCTCCTACCGGCAAAACTGATCCTCTCCTCTGGATATCGACTGAAACTCCTGCAGGAAACCCCCGCAACGGAACACCTACAACCAGAACTGCGTCCTCTCTCCCAGGGATTGCGCCGTCACAAATAGAGCCCAGCTCCTCAGCAAAACAACCAACCAAATCTCCCGCAAAATACTTAAGGAAAAACCTTGCCCGAGCAGGCACTCGAAGTCCCCCGGGGCTAAGGGCGAGATCTCCGACCGGAGACACTCAACGCACTAAACAATGCTGCAGACAGGCTAAACAGCCAGCGTGCTCAAGAAGACAAAATGTCTAGCTCCAATATCATCAACAACAAGAATGCCCCAAATGAGGAGGCTCCTCCACCTTTTATAGCATTGGTTTCCCTCCAAAAACAACGTAGTCTCTCTCTCCTCCACGTGGTGTGTGGCCCGCCTTGGCTCCCCCCTTAAGTTACAACATTGTGCTACTAGGAAGGTGTTTTATTCCACTAAAGTGAGTTAGACCCCCTTTTACTCACTTTTTTATTTATCTAAAAACCACATACGGCAAAACAATACAAAGCCGAATATTCCAATTAGCTGTCGCTAATTAGGAATATTACAGTCTCCCCCGGCAAAATGTTGCTTGCCCTCAAGCAACTGAAGTGATGGATGCTGCAAAATCTGCTCGCTCTCCCAAGTGGCATCCTCATCCAGCAAAAATTGCTTGTCCTCAAGCAAAGCTTGAACAAGCCTCCTCTCTAGCTGATGCTCCCCACCGATACTGCAAAATGTGCGTGGGTCCCACTGAAACCTCTCTGACCTCTGCATCACCCTAATACAAAGGGATATCTCAATGCCAGGATCCCAAAGTGACCTCTCACAGTACCAGCCAACCAATAATCCTCTCGGATCCCATCGCCACCACGGCCAATAATCGCACAAGTCCCACGGCTCGGACTGTGCACTGCCTTTGGCTATGACCAATGCTCTAAGAGGTGAAGACCACCAACAAGCATTAATGCTCCCGGGCTCCTGCTGCACTGTACCTGTAGCTGCATATGCTACCCCTCCAACTGCATAACAACTCATCACCTCTCTACAATCCAAGTTGTGACTCAATCCCATGTTGATCCTGCTCTCCTGAAATCGGGATGGAGTGCTGAAGAAATGATGTCCTGTGCCACCTTGCCAGCTGGAATCTATAACCTCTGTTATGTCCCAGGGCCCCTGCTTGACTGTACTCCCTACGAATAATACCGTACCATCTAGAGGGTACCAACTCATGATCTCCCGCCAGTCCATCTTGGAAGAAGAATCCGATGTAGCAATAACAATGGCATATGGAACACGCCTGAAGTGTTGCCGCCAACCTGTAATCAACTCCCACTGCTCTGCCTAAAGTTGGACATAGTCTCTAATGAAGTGGCACGGAATGTCAATGTGTTTCGACCGGTGATGAAACACAGGATTCTCAGAGAGCTTGATGCAACTCTGATTATCACACATAATGTAATATCCCTGTTTAGGGCAGCCTCCCTGTTGAGGGTCCGGTGGACCTTGACACGCTGCCGGGGCCTGCGAGGCTATTTAGCTGCGGGGCTATTTAGCTGTCGTCCTCGAGATGCTCCGGTGGGCTGTTGAGCTCACCCTTAACACCCTGGGATGCCGGCCTCACTAACAGTTCGAGCTTTTGGTGTAGTGGTTGGGCCTTTGTGGTATCAGAGCCGAGGTCTCGAGGTCGAGACTCGCGGAGCGTGGTGGGCTGTAATATCCCTGTTTAGGGTAGCCTCCCTGTTGAGGTCCGATGGTCCTAGACACGTTGCCGGGGTCTGCGAGGCTGTTTAGCTGCGGGGCTGTTTAGCAGCCGTCCTCGAGATGCTCCGGTGGGCTGTTGAGCTCACCCTTTACACCCTGGGATGCCGCCCTCTCTAACAGTTCGAGCTTTTGGTGTAGTGGTTGGGCCTTTGTGGTATCAGAGCCGAGGTCTCGAGGTCGAGACTCGCGGAGTGTGGTGGGCTGTAATATCCCTGTTTAGGGCAGCCTCCCTGTTGAGGGTCCGGTGGGCCTTGGCACGCTGCCGGGGTACGCGAGGGCACCGGTAGGTTGCGGGGCACCGTTTAGCTATCGTCCCTCGAGATGCTCCGGTGGGGTACCGACCGAGCTCACCCTTTACACCACGGGATGCCGCCCTCACTAACGGTTCGACATGTCGAAAGGGAAATAGACAGCGATAAAAGCATACGACAATATAGAAAATGCCAAAAATAGAACATAAAGCAAATACTCATAAAAATGTCGAGAATGCTAAGCCATTTAATTAATCTGAGAATATAATGAAATACAATAGATGATCGGAATGATAGCACCTATTATTCGAGAGAGCCAGGTAGAACTCTCGGAAAGACGGCGTCGTGCAGAAGCAAGAGCTAACGTCCCCGGCGGGCGGAAGCTGTGATAGCTGGCATTTGCTGGAATGGACTGAAACTAGGGGCTGATCCCCTTGCCGGAATGAGCTGAAAATCTGCAGACCACCTGTACTCACCACCCCGGACAAAACCCAGAAACCATATCGAAAATGGTCCGCCTCCGAAAATCACCAAAGGAACCCTCCTCAAGGAATTACGCTGCCTCTGCAAGGCTCGGCGCAGATGCCAAAAGATAATAGCTGTAACTATGCCGCAAACTCCTCAAGAAACCTCCTGCCGGCAATACTGATCCTCTCCTCTGGATATCGACTGAAACTCCTGCAGGAAACCCCCGCAACAGAACACCTACAACCAGAACTGCATCCTCTCCCCCAGGGACTGCGCAGTCACAAATAGAGCCCAGCTCTCAGCAAAACAACCAACCAAATCTCCCGCAAAAGACTGAAGGAAAAACCTTGCCCGAGCAGGCACTCGAAGTCCCCCGGGGCTAAGGGCGAGATCTCCGACCGGAGACACTCAACGCACTAAACAGTGCTGCAGACAGGCTAAACAGCCAGCGTGCTCAAGAAGACAAATGTCTAGCTCAAATATCATCAACAACAAGAATGCCCCAAATGAGGAGGCTCCTCCACCTTTTATAGCATTGGTTTCCCTCCAAAACCAACGTAGACTCTCTCTCCTCCATGTGGTGTGTGGCCCCCCTTGGCTCCCCCCTTAAGTTACAACGTTGTGCTACTAGGAAGGTGTTTTATTCCACTAAAGTGAGTTAGACCCCCTTTTACTCACTTTTTTATTTATCTACAAACCACATACGGCAAAACAATACAAAGCCGAATATTCCAATTAGCTGTCGCTAATTAGGAATATTACAGTCTCCCCTGGCAAAATGTTGCTTGCCCTCAAGCAACTGAAGTGATGGATGCTGCAAAATCTGCTCGCTCTCCCAAGTGGCATCCTCACCCAGCAAAAATTGCTTGTCCTCAAGCAAAGCTTGAACAAGCCTCCTCTCTAGCTGATGCTCCCCACCGATACTGCAAAATGTGCCTGGGTCCCACTGAAACCTCTCTGACCTCTGCATCACCCTGATACAAACGGATATCTCAAGGCCAGGATCCCAAAGTGACCTCTCACAGTACCATCCAACCAATAATCCTCCCGGATCCCATCGCCACCACGGCCAATAATCGCACAAGTCCCACGGCTCGGACTATGCACTGCCTCTGGCTATGACCAATGCTCCAAGAGGTGAAGACCACCAACAAGCATCAATGCTCCCGGGCTCCTGCTGCACTGTACCTGTAGCTGCATATGCTACCCCTCCAACTGTAATATTCCCAATTAGCTTTGCTAATTGGAATATTTCATTTTTGTTTAATTTTGCCGCTTTAGTTAGAAATAATAAATAAAGTGAGAAATAAGAGGGGTCACCTCACTTTAGTCACCTCACTTTATAAAATAAAGTGTTTTCCTAGTTGATTGACGTTATAACTTAGAGAGGGAGCCTTGGGGGTCCACATGAGTATGAGGGGAGGCCTCACGTTGACCCAAGGTTAACTGCGCAGGCCAAGGAGAGTGAAGGACGCAGTCAAGGTTTTGGAGGGAGTTTAGCACTATAAAAGGTGGGGTTCTCACCTCATTTTGGATTGTTGATTTGATATTGATATTGAGAGCTAGACTTCTGTCTACTTCAGCACGCCGGTTGTTTAGTCGGTCTACTAACCTTGTTAATCTATTGCGGTGAAGGCTCACCCTTAGCCTCGGGGACTTGAAGTGCTGCCATAGGTTGTTACCTACAGCATCATCCTTGATTTCGGTGGTAATTTGCGGTAGTTTACGTGGGAAATTTGTGAGAGGAGATACCACCCCTTCTTGAAACAGCGCGAATCCGGTGAATAGGGCATGAATCTGGAGAGGTTGGGCCTTGATACGGAGAGATAGGACGCGGATGCGGTTGGGAGACTCAGTCCGGTAGATCCGAGAGCGAGAGGAAGGGACGCGAGATCCGAGCGAGAAGACGGATCCGAGCGGATCCGGTGGGAGAGACTCCCGGATGCGAGATGGGGAGGACGCGAATCCGACGGATCCCGGCCCTGTGTGAGGGACGCAGATCTAGAGAGATAGGACGCATATCCAGTCAGGGAGGACGCAGATCTGATGAGCAGGGCCATGATCTGATGAGCAGGGTCTTTGTGTGGGGTTTTGGCAGCGTTTTTCAGTGTTTCCATCCCTGAGGAGTTGGTCATCTCATTTGGAGGGCTTGTGGTTGGATTCACCCCTTCTTGCCAGCGTTTCATCTGTCTTCTGCGCTGTCACTAGCAGAGACAGCGTTTTCACTGGTGAGGGCTTGATTGGTGGTGGAGCATCAGTTTCACATTTTCTGGGGTTTGTCTGGAGGATTGAGATCAGCCATCTTTCCAGTTTCCAGCTCATAGTTCCAGTGCATTGCAGCAGCAGTTCTTCATAGCAGTTTCTTCAGCCAGCTAGGACGCTGTCCCTATTTGCAGCCATTATTTATTCTGAGAGGGTCTCCACTTGCCTAGGGCAAGGATAGGTGCACTCATTCTGATTATCTTGTACCCCTATATATGTATTCTCAGATTAATAAAATGGCTTAGTGTTCTGGCATTTTATGTGTACTTGTTCCATGTTCTGGTTCCGGCATTTTGTTTTATATATCTGTCTGGCATATTTCTGTGTATTACTGGTTATTTCCCTTTGGGGATATTACAGTGGTATCGGAGCATAGATCTGGCTCAGCCTGTGGTGCTAGCAGTCTATGACGCCCGGGGATAACCCCTACATTTATCAGAAGGAACGCAGAGAAGCTGAGAGTGGGTGGAAGTTTCCCTTCGGGGGAAGTGATTCTGATCAGGAGCCACCTGAGACAGATTCAGAGGCAGAGCAGCCTGAGAAGGGCCCAGAACAGCGTAATCCAATGGCAGGGGATGATGTGAGGTTTAGAGAGATCCTCCATCACATGCAGGAGATGTCACAGAGACTCGTGGCCATGGAGATCAGTCAGAAAGAACTCCCTAGAGTTCTTCAGATCGGTGAGGGATCTGGTATGTCTCGCCACGTACCAGTGCACGATGCTATTCCCATTGTGACGACTCAGGTACCCGCACGATCCACTATGCCCACATTCTTGCCGGAAGACACAGGGACAGGAGTACGGGGAGGTGCACAGAGGGATAATCCAGCACCCACGCGACCTACCATGCCTACCTTCCTGGTAGAGGACGAGGGGTCGACAGCACCGAGAGAGTTGAGTCCAGCTCGATGGGCGGCCGCTTTTGCAGAGTATCAGGCTTTCAGACAGGCATTCATGGATTCTCTCACCTTCGAGCGCTATCTCCATATTCAGTATGGCATCAAACCCCGTGATCAGCACCAGCACAGGGGGCACGGACACCACCGTGATGACCACCACGCAGCTAGTAGATTCCATTTGCCTACGTTTGATGGTTCATCAAACAATTCGGCAAAGTCCTGGGTGGAGAAGCTAGACATCTATTTCCAGCTTAACCAGATGTCGGAGACGGAGGCCATTAAGGTGGCTACATTGCATTTAGAGGGTGAGGCTCAGGACTGGTGGTTTCATGGGATGGCGACACTCGGGCATTCCACAGTGACGACATATGCCGAGTTTACCAGAAGGGTGGTAGAGCGCTTTGACAGGAGGGATCCGGAGCAGCATTTTGTTGAGCTGACCAAGCTCAAACAGACTGGGAGTGCAGAGGCATACATTTCAGATTTCTTGAGGGTTTCGGTGATGGTACCAGACTTATCGGCAGGCCGGATGGTTTATATGTTTGTGGAGGGGCTGACAGAGCCACTTCGTGGCCTAGTCCGGTCGAACAAACCGGCTACACTACAGGATGCTATCAGTAGGACTCGAGACTTACAGGATGTCTTGCCCAGGACTCGGCCACCTTATCCCCAGAGACAAGCTTTCCAGCCTAAGGGTAAGGACACGAGGGCTCCGCCTCCCAAGGCGAATCCGGGACGAGGGCAGATTGATGATGAGGCCAGGAGAGAGCTGAGGCGGAAGCGATTGTGCTTCACTTGCCAGGAGCCATAGGCACCGGGACACAAATGTGCGGCAGGGAAGGCACATTTCATAGAGGTCTTCTCCGAGAGCAGCGGAGAAGAGGATGAGGAGGATGATGAGGAGGCAGGAGGATGTTATGCAGCACAGAGTACCTTACCACCTCCACCACCCGCGACAGGTGGGGCATCATTTGCACCTACTGGGGGAGCTCTAGCAGCATTGCGAGGAGTCCCCAAGTATTTGACCTTGCGCGTACGGGGGACAGTGCGCGGACAGCGGGTTTCGGTCTTAGTCGATAGTGGGGCCACCCACAACTTCATTGATGCCCAGATGGTTGAGCGGAGAGGCATACCGACGGAGGGCTTTGATGGGTTTTCTGTTCTGGTACCAGGAGATCAGACCATGGCATGTGCTCGATATGTACCAGAATTATCAGTGACGATGGGCAATTATACATTGACCGATCACTTCTTTGTGGTGGACATCCCGGACACCAACGTGATATTGGGAGTTCAGTGGCTTATCACTCTAGGGAAGGTCACGACGGATTGGAAGGCCCTAGAGATGGAGTGGGATGATCCCAAGACGGGGAAGCATGAGAAGATACGAGGGCAGAACACATACCCACCCCAGACAGTGTCGGCACACAGCATGGAGGCGACTTTCCGCAAGGGAGATATAGAGTGGGCAGTAGAGTTGCGGGCTTCAGAAATAGTGGATACGGGGCGGACGGTGCACCCTGATCTACAGTCTATTCTCGACAGATATGCAGTAGTTTTTGGAGACATTCCACCAGGACAGCCACCGGATCGGGGGTTTGAGCACACGATCGAGCTTGAGCAGGGGATACAGGCTGTGATTACCACACCGTATAGGCATCCCAAGGCCTATCGGGATGAGATAGAGCGAGCCATTCAGGAGTTGCTGGCCCTTGGTCACATTCGGCCCAGCACTAGTCCTTTTGCTTCTTCAGTTGTGCTGGTGAAGAAGAAGGACGGCACATTACGCATGTGCATTGACTACAGGGCTCTGAACAAGAAGACCCTGAAGAACAGGTACCCCATTCCCAGGATCGACGAGCTGATGGATGAGTTGAGAGGAGCATGGTTCTTCTCAAAGATTGATTTGAGATCAGGGTACCATCAGATACGCGTGAGGGAACAGGACATTCCCAAGACCACTTTCAGGTGTCATTATGGGCACTTTGAGTTTCTGGTCATGCCATTTGGGTTGACCAATGCACCTGCTACTTTCCAGTCTTGTATGAATCACATTTTCAGGGATCATCTGAGAAAGTTTTTGCTGGTTTTCTTTGATGACATCCTTATATACAGCAGGACTTGGGAGGAGCATCTCCAGCATATTGAGACGGTCTTGCACATTTTGGAGGAGCAGCAGTTCTATGCCAAGCTCTCCAAGTGTGAGTTTGGGTTGACGGAGATGCTGTATCTGGGACACATTATAGGAGTGGACGGGGTGAGAGTCCACGAGGAAAAGATCAGGGCTATCCGGGACTGGCCAGAGCCACGGAATGTGACGGAGCTTCGGGGATTTATTGGTATCTGCACCTACTATAGGAAGTTCGTCAAGGGCTTCTCTCAGCTTGTTGCACCCCTCACGGATCTGACGAGGAAGGGGGCATTCAGTTGGTCGGACACAGCACAGCGAGCTTTTGACAAGCTCAAGGAGGTGATGAGCAGTTGTCCCGTATTAGCACTGCCAGATTTTACGCAGCCCTTTGTCCTAGAGTGCGATGCATCGGGAGAGGGGATTGGTGCAGTTTTGATGCAGGACGGTCATCCGATTGCTTTCGAGAGCCGGAAGCTCCTTCCACACGAGAGGCTATATCCCATATACGACAAGGAGATGCTGGCCATCATGCATGCATTGGCCAAATTCCGGCAGTACCTGGTGGGTGGCAGAGTCAGGGTGAGGACAGATCATAACAGCCTGAGGTACTTTCTGGAGCAGAAGCAGTTGCAGGAGAGACAGCAGAAGTGGATCAGCAAGATCCAGGCCTACGACTTTGACATAGAGTATGTCAAGGGGAAGAATAACGTGGTAGTTGATGCCCTTTCTCGTAGACCGGCCACGTTATCACTCATGAGCCTGGACGCTGACTGGAAGGCTCGACTATTGGTTGAGTACTCCAAAGATAGATTTGCATGCGAGGTTCTGGATGGGCAGGTAGCAGATAGCAGGTACAAGGTGGTCGATGAGGTCATCTATTACAGGGACAGGATCTTCTTGATTGAGGGATCTCGGCTCAAGAAGAAGATACTCCAGGCTTCACACGATTCACCATTGGCGGGCCATCAGGGGTTCACCAAGACATACAGGGCCATCCGGGAGAGATTTGCATGGAAGGGCCTCAAGGAGGACGTACTCCAGCATGTCAGGGAGTGCGAGGTTTGCCAGCGAAACAAGGGAGAGATGAGTCATCCTGCGGGGTTGTTGCAGCCTCTTCCCATTCCGGAGGGGAAGTGGGAGAGCATTTCGATGGACTTCATCACGGGGTTGCCCACAATGCAGGGCAAGGACTACATCTTCGTAGTGGTTGACAGGCTGACGAAGTATGCTCACTTTTTCGCCATTTCAGCACATCACACAGCGGCACAGGTGGCAGAGTTGTTTTTCAGGGAGGTTTTCAGGTTGCATGGTCTACCCAAGACCATTGTCAGCGACAGGGACAGCCGTTTTATGGGCGGATTCTGGCAGGAGCTCTTCCGACTAGTGGGGACAGAATTGACACCGAGCACTAGTTATCATCCCCAGACGGACGGGCAGACAGAGATAGTTAACAAGTGGCTGGAGGGCTACTTGCGTAACTACGTCAGTGGGCAGCAGCGAGCATGGTTGAAATGGCTACATTTGGGCGAGTACTGCTACAACACAACGCACCATATGTCCATCGGTATGACACCTTTCTATGCTTTGTATGGATATCATTCCTTATCTTTTGTGGACATGATGTTTGGTGTTAGCAGGGCTCCGCGAGCCAAGTTATGGATCCAAGAGAGCCAAGACATCCTCCGAGCTCTCAAGGACAACCTAGCCACAGCACAGAATCAGCAGAAGTTGTATGCTGATAAGGGTCGGGTGGAGAGACACTTTGAGGTAGGGGACCTGGTCTACCTACGGCTACAGCCATACCGACAGTCTTCGCTCAAGCAGAAGGGGGCGGAGAAGCTAAAGCCTCGTTTTTATGGACCATACAGGGTGATACGCAGGATCGGGCAGGTTGCGTATGAGTTGGAGCTACCCCAAGGCAGCCGGATTCATAACATCTTTCATGTATCATGCCTGAAAAAGGCACTGGGCCAGCATGTGACAGTCACCGAGGAGCTACCACCTACAGATGATGAGGGGCATCTGGTGTTACAGCCGGAGGCTATTATCGACACTAGGGAGAGGCAGCTGCGGAGCAGGAAGATCAGAGAATTCTTGGTGAGATGGAAGAATTTGCCGGATGAGGATGCCACTTGGGAGGATGAGAGGATCTTACAGCATCCATCACTTCAGTTGCTTGAGGACAAGCAACGTTTTGCCGGGGGAGACTGTAATATTCCCAATTAGCTTTGCTAATTGGAATATTTCATTTTGTTTAATTTTGCCGCTTTAGCTAGAAATAATAAATAAAGTGAGAAATAAGAGGGGTTACCTCACTTTATAAAATAAAGTGTTTTTCCTAGTTGATTGACGTTATAACTTAGAGAGGGGGCCTTGGGGGTCCACATGAGTATGAGGGGGAGGCATCAGGCTGACCCAAGGTTAACTGCGCAGGCCAAGGAGAGTGAAGGACGCGGTCAAGGTTTTGGAGGGAGTTTACTATAAAAGGTGGGGTTCTCACCTCATTTGGGCATGCATGATTTGATATTGATATTGAGAGCTAGACTTCTGTCTGCTTCAGCACGCCGGTTGTTTAGTCGGTCTGCAGCACTGTTTAGTGCAACCGAGTGTCTTCGGTCGGAGATCTCACCCTTAGCCTCGGGGGACTTCGAGTGTTCTTTGCACAGTAGGTTATTTTAATTGCATCATCCTTCGAGTTTCGGTGTTAATTTGCGGTAGTTTACGGTGGAGATTTGTGAAGAAGTACCCTTCTTGAGGTGCGAGAGATCGATGAGATAGGGCGCGAGATGCGGAGAGGGTTGGACGCAGAGATACGGAGGGATGGGACGCGGATCTGGATTGGGAGGCCTCGGATCCGGCGAGATCCGAGGCGAGAAGGACGCGGTCTGGCAGCGAGAGAAACGCAGTCCGAGCGATCCGAGTAGGAGAGACTCGGATGCGGATAGGAGGACGCAGATCCGACGAGATCCGGCTACGGAGGACGCGGATCACAAGTAGGACGAATCCCGGTCGGGGAGGACGCGGATACGATGAGCGAGAGAACCATTGTGTGGGGTTTTGGCGAGCGTTTTTCGGTGTTTCCCGATACCGGGAGGTTTGGTCATCTCATCTGGAGGACTTGTGGTTGGATTCACCCCTTCTTGCCAGCGTTTCATCTGTCTTCTGCGCTGTCACTAGCAGAGACAGCGTTTTCACTGGTGAGGGTTTGATTGGTGGTGGAGCATCAGTTTCACATTTTCTGGGGTTTGTCTGGAGGATTGAGATCAACCATCTTTCCAGTTTCCAGCTCATAGTTCCGGTGCATTGCAGCAGCAGTTTTCCATAGCAGTTTCTTCAGCGAGCTAGGACGCTGTCCCTATTGCAGCCATTATTTGTTCTGAGAGGGTCTCCACTTGCCTAGGGCAAGGATAGGTGCACTCATTCTGATTATCTTGTACCCCTATATATGTATTCTCAGATTAATAAAATGGCTTAGTGTTCTCGCATTTTATGTGTACTTGTTCCATGTTCTGGTTCCGGCATTTTGTTTTATATATCTGTCTGGCATATTTCTGTGTATTACTGGTTATTTCCCATTGGGGATATTACACCAAGCGCATACCAACTCACTCTCTCCAATCCAAGTTGTGACTCAATCCATGCGCAAGTTCATTTGAAAACATCGGGATGATCTTTGAAGAAATGATGTCCTGTGCCACCTTGCCAGCTGGAATCTATAACCTCTGTTATGTCCCAGGGCCCCTGCTTGACTGTACTCCCTACGAATAATACCGTACCATCTAGAGGGTACCAACTCATGATCTCTCGCCAGTCCATCCTGGAAGAAGAATCTGATGTAGCAATAACAATGGCATATGGAACACGCCTGAAGTGTTGCCGCCAACCCGTAATCAACTCCCACTGCTCTGCCTGAAGTTGGACATAGTCTCTAATGAAGTGGCACTGAATGTCAATGTGTTTCAACCGGTGATGAAACACAGGATTTTTAGAGAGCTTGATGCAACTCTGATTATCACACATAATGTAATATCACTTTTAGGGCAGCCTCCCTGTTGAGGGTCCGATGGGCCTTGACACGCTGCAGGGGTCTGCGAGGCTGTTTAGCTGCGGGGCTGTTTAGCTTCCGTCCTCGAGATGCTCCGGTGGGCTGTTGAGCTCACCCTTAACACCCTGGGATGCTGCCCTCACTAACAGTTCGAGCTTTTGGTGTAGTGGTTGGGCCTTTGTGGTATCAAAGCCGAGGTCTCGAGGTCGAGACTCGCGGAGCGTGGTGGGCTGTAATATCCCTGTTTAGAGCAGCCTCCCTGTTGAGGGTCCGGTGGGCCTTGACACGCTGCCAGGGTCTGCGAGGCTGTTTAGCAGCCGTCCTTGAGATGCTCCGGTGGGCTGTTGAGCTCACCCTTTACACCCTGGGATACCCACTTGTCACCCCTAACGATTCGAGCTTTTGGTGTAGTGGTTGGGCCTTTGTGAGTATCAAAGCCGGGGTCTCGAGTCGACACTCGCGGAGCGTATTGGAGCTATAATATCCGTTTAGAGACAGCCTCCTGTTGAGGTCCGGTGGGCCTTGACATGTTCTTGGTCTGTAATGACATTTATTTGGGGTTGTTTAGTGCCAGATCCTCGAGATGCTCCGGTGGGCTGTTGAGCTCACCCTTTACACCCTGGGATGCCGCCCTCACTAACAGTTCGAGCTGTAATATCCCGAAAGGGAAATAAACAGCAATACAAGCATACGACAATATAGAAAATGCCAGAAATAGAAGATAAAGCAAATACTCATAAAAATGCCGGGAATGCTAAGCCATTTTATTAATCTGAGAATATAAAGAAATACAATAGATGATCAGAATGATAGCACCTATTCTTGCTCAAGGCAAGTGGAGAACTCTCTCAGAAAGACAGAAAAATGGCTGAAGCAAGAGACTGCGTCCCAGCTGCTGGAAAACTGCCGTAAACTGCTGCTGCTGGAAGGGACTAAAAGTAGGGGTTGATCCCCTTGCCGGAATGAGCTGAAAATCTGCAGACCACCTGTACTCACCACCCCGGACAAAACCCAGAAACCATATCGAAAATGGTCAACCTCCGAAAATCACCAAAGGAACCCTCAAGGAATTACGCTGCCTCTGCAAGGCTCAGCGCATATGCCAAAAGATAATCGCTGTAACTGTGCCGCAAAATCCTCAAGAAACCTCCTACCGGCAATACTGATCCTCTCCTCTGGATATCGACTGAAACTCCTGCAGGAAACCCCCGCAACTGCAGGAAACCCCCACAACGGAACACCTACAACCAGAACTGCGTCCTCTCTCCCAGGGACTGCGCCGTCACAAATAGAGCCCAGCTCCTCAGCAAAACAACCAACCAAATCTCCCGCAAAAGACTGAAGGAAAAACCTTGCCCGAGCAGGCACTCGAAGTCCCCCGGGGCTAAGGGCGAGATCTCCGACCGGAGACACTCAACGCACTAAACAGTGCTGCAGACAGACTAAACAGCCAGCGTGCTCAAGAAGACAAAATGTCTAGCTCCAATATCATAAACAACAAGAATGCCCCAAATGAGGAGGCTCCTCCACCTTTTATAGCATTGGTTTCCCTCCAAAACCAACGTAGTCTCTCTCTCCTCCACGTGGTGTGTGTCCCCCCTTGGCTCCCCCCTTAAGTTACAACGTTGTGCTACTAGGAAGGTGTTTTATTCCACTAAAGTGAGTTAGACCCCCTTTTACTCACTTTTTTTATTTATATATAAACCATATACGGCAAAACTATATAAAGTCGAATATTCCAATTAGCTCTCGCTAATTAGGAATATTACAGTCCCCCCCGGCAAAATGTTGCTTGCCCTCAAGCAACTGAAGTGATGGATGCTGCAAAATCTGCTCGCTCTCCCAAGTGGCATCCTCATCCGGCAAAAATTGCTTGTCCTCAAGCAACGCTTGAACAAGCCTCCTCTCTAGCTGATGCTCCCTATCGATAATGAAAAAGGTGCTTGGGTCCCACTGAAACCTCTCTAACCTCTGCATCACCCTGATACGAAGGGATATCTCGATGCCAGGATCCCAAAGTGACCTCTCACAGTACCAGCCAACCAATAATCCTCCCGGATCCCATCGCCACCATGGTCAATAATCGCACAAGTCCCACGGCTCGGACTGTGCATTGCCTCTAGCTATGACCAATGCTCTAAGAGGTGAAGACCACCAACAAGCATCAATGCTCTCGGGCTCCTGCTGCCCTGTACCTGTAGCTGCATATGCTACCCCTCCAACTGCATACCAACTCATCACCTCTCTCCAATCCAAGTTGTGACTCAATCCCATGCTAATCCTGCTCTCCTGAAATCGGGATGGAGTGCTGAAGAAATGATGTCCTGTGCCACCTTGCCAGCTGGAATCTATAACCTCTGTTATGTCCCAGGGCCCCTGCTTGACTGTACTCCCTACGAATAATACCGTACCATCTAGAGGGTACCAACTCATGATCTCCCGCCAGTCCATCCTGGAAGAAGAATCCGATGTAGCAATAACAACGGCATATGGAACACGCCTGAAGTGTTGCCGCCAACCCGTAATCAACTCCCACTGCTCTGCCCTGTCAGCCAATGAAAGCTGCCTATAGAAGGAAACCCCTCTCTCTATAATGGGCCAAAGTGGGCAAGGTATGCTGCCAGCTCCATCGATGTACTCCTGGAGAGTGCTACCCACTAAAAACACTACAGCTCTGCTATCTATGAGTACATCTATCTGCGCCTCATCCCTGTGTCGACCCACAGATGGATGCTCCACCATATCCAACAGCTCCTGCTGTCTACTAGCCTCCTGCGGAACAATCCCATCAACCTCCAACACCTCCAGAGGATATGGATCTGCAACTGCTGTCACCGTTCTCAATGTCAATGCATCTGACTGTTCTCGCTCCCCGGAAGCGACCTCCATTGATCGTATGGACTCATATGAAGAAGAGTCCTCACCCTGGCATACAGAAGGAATGCCCTCCTGTTTTACCTCCGCCACCTCGTCTGCACTGAATATGCCATCCACCCTCTCGATGAGGTGTAGATACAATGTCAGGAGTCCAGACGTATGCCGGGATGCTACCTCTGCTGAACCCAGTATCCTCTGCTCATGCATGATCTCAACATGCCCTGAGGGATCAATGATGCATGTCTCCCTCATGACCTGCTCCCCAAGCGTAGGCCCAACAATGACTGATGTGCCACCACTGCAGAGGATCATCTCATCCCCTAACCTGTGGCTGTCAACTAGCGCTCCAACCCAATGCCACTGCTGAGAAGTCTTTCCCCTAGTGTGCTGAGTGTCATCCAAATATCTTGGGTGAGCCTCGCGTACCCCGCTGCTCATGCCCAAAGTGCCAAAGGACAACAACAAAATCGGATGTGCCAGTGAGTGATGTAGAAGAGAGGCAGGTGTATGAGTCTCCACAGATACTGCCAAGTATCGCTCATCCATCTCCCCATCGATCCTGGGTGAACTACTCCCAAAGGTGAGCTCGGTGTCCCTGTCCATGAGTCTCCCTAGCGGCAATGCTCTAAGATCCTGCTGTGCAGCACTGTATGCCCTCGCATACCACCGATCATCCATGTACTCCTCGCCATGCCACTGCACACTGAGGTATACCCCTGTATACTGCTGGATACCCCATGCTACTGTCGTACCACCCAGTACCGTCTCGTGCCCTGACTGCGTCCAAGCATCGGTCACTCTTCGCGAGCTCTCAATGTGATGTAGGACACTCCTACTCCACAATGCAATCCCACACACTACGGTAGTACACCATGCAACTCCATGTCCACCGGCAGTCCACTGCTCAATGCTAGAGGCTCCCACACATCCCTGGATGTGATGACCTAGAGCTATGCCCCTACCTGTCGGACTACCACCAATCGGTATCATCGTCTCCACCATCGCATCACTATACCTGCCGACGAATGGAACATCACTCCAAATCCTCCTCAAGGGGTCCGAGAAGTGAATCTCCCTATGTGTCAGTAGTGTTACCACCACTGCTCGGCTCCGCTGCGTCCTCTGTGCCCCACACAAGGGTGAAGAATCCTTGGCCCCATACAAGGTGCCATCTGGTGGCCTGCCAATGCCACCTCCTCCGACAAGCTCCTGCCAAGGTGTGCTGACCACCCCGTGATCCCGTGTATGAATGTCATGCCAAAACAACCTAGGGAGTCTGCCCATAAACTGGTTGGCCACTGGAGCTGACCGAAACTGCACATGCTCTACTACTAGGCCAACTGTACTCTCCAAGACATAGTCAGCCGACCTGCTTGGGAAACGATAGGTGATCCCACCTGGATCCCAATGCCAATCTGGGGTTCCTGTATTCCCCATGCATAGAAACTCCTGCTGAGCTACACTCGGATCCATCACTATCTCCATAGCCCGCTCCACCGAGTACCAACTCAAAATCTCTCGCCATCCAACCTCAACATGTGGATGTTGTACCCTGTGCAACTCTGATCGTCTCATACCGCTATCCAAGTCAACTTATGAGATCTGACTAGGTGGCTCCGTCTCTCTCTCTCCGATGTGAAGAGGTAACCCAACAACACTGCTAGTCCCGTCCATGCATGCCTGAAGGGGAATGAACTGACGCTCCAACGTGCCCTCTGCTTGTACCATTAGGGAATCCAGTCATTCCCCAATGCAAGCCAACTTGGCCGCCGACTTGGCACAAGCCACTCTCATGCCCTCCAACTCCTTGTCCTACAACAAAATGGCCTCCCGTACTGATGTGGCCTTCCCTTTTAAGACTGGAAGGTCTGTCCAAAGCCGATGATACCGCTGTCTGCGACCATCATCCAATACCTCTGTATCTCCTAGTGCCTCATCGAAAGTGGATACATCTCCTGATACCTCACCCATCTGTCGTGTGCTGCTACCACCCGTAGACTCAGACATGCCTCCAGTCAACACCTCAATGGATGGCTCTACTGGGGTAGGCTCTACCTTCTCCACTACGATATCAACCGACACGGTCAAGGAGGTCTCTAATGATGGTGAGTCCTGTGTCACACTAGGTGTATCCTCGAACTCCCTGCAATCCTGTGTGTCCTCATCCTCCAAGTGCAAGGTAACCATTTTGATGGTTTCCCCCTCCGATACTCGGTCAAGCTGGAAAGAGGTATCCAACTTCTCCACCCAAGCTTTTTCTGAATGCTTGGACGACCCGTCAAATGTCGGTAAATGGAGTCTGTCGATGGTGCGCTGTAAGCCTCCGTCATGTGAGCGCATGTTCCCTCTGTGAAAGTTGTGGGGTCTGCTGTCACGCTGGAGCTGAACAAAGTCTCTAAATGAGATAAGATCTTTGAACTCCGGCCCGTATGCCCGGTACTCTGCAAGGTAGTCTCCCATGTGGCTCGGTTCGGGCTCCTGCTGTGCTCCTGCCCCTGTGTCCTCTCCTAGGAAGGTAGGCATAGTGGATCGCGTGGGTGCATGCGACGCCATAATGGGGATAGCCTCACGCTCCGGCATATGGTGGGATGTGCCCGACCCCTCACCAATCTGAAAACCCCTCGGGGTTTCCCGCTCCCTAACCTCCAGCGCAGTGAGTCTTTGTCCCACCGTCTCCATCTGTCTCGACAGATCCTGCATTGTTTTGAGGAGCATTTCCTCAAATCTCTTTGCACCATCATCACCTGCCATCGACTCCTCCTGCTATGTGTCTACAGGCTCCTCATGAAATGGCACTGCTGCTCCAAAACTATACTGCGACTTGTCTTCGGCCTCTGATTTACCCACTGAAAACTACTCATAAAATTCTAGGAACTTGGGAAGGTGATCCTTGCCCAAAACCCAGCAAAACCTCAAAAGGGTTTCTTCTAATTCCAAACTTCAAAATTTGACCCTTTGTATTTTGGCCCTTTTTCCAATTTCGTTTTTGGTACTGCAACTGCTATTGCTCTCCAATATTCCAGCAAACCTCTGTATGATCTCTTTCTCGATGTCATAGACCACAGGCTGAGCCAGAACTACGCTTTGATACCACTGTAATATCCCGAAAGGGAAATAAACAGCGATACAAGCATACGACAATATAGAAAATGCCAGAAATAGAAGATAAAGCAAATACTCATAAAAATGCCAGGAATGCTAAGCCATTTTATTAATCTGAGAATATAAAGAAATACAATAGATGATCAGAATGATAGCACCTATTCTTGCTCAAGGCAAGTGGAGAACTCTCTCAGAAAGACAGAAAAATGGCTGAAGCAAGAGACTGCGTCCCAGCTGTTGGAAAACTGCCGTAAACTGCTGCTGCTGGAAGGGGCTGATCCCCTTTCCAGAATGAGCTGAAAATCTGCAGACCACCTGTACTCACCACCCCGGACAAAACCCAGAAACCATATCGAAAATGGTCAACCTCCGAAAATCACCAAAGGAACCCTCCTCAAGGAATTACGCTGCCTCTGCAAGGCTCAGCGCAGATGCCAAAAGATAATAGTTGTAACTGTGCCGCAAACTCCTCAAGAAACCTCCTGCCGGCAATACTAATCCTCTCCTCTGGATATCAACAGAAACTCCTGCAGAAAACCCCCGCAACGGAACACCTCCAACCAGAACTGCGTCCTCTCTCCCAGGGACTGCGCAGTCACAAATAGAGCCCAGCTCCTCATCCAAACAACCAACCAACCTCCCGCTGAAGACAGAAGAAACAACCTTACCCGAGCAGGCACTCGAAGTCCCCCGGGGCTAAGGGCGAGATCTCCGACCGAAGACACTCAACGCACTAAACAGTGCTGCAGACAGGCTAAACAGCCAGCGTGCTCAAGAAGACAAAATGTCTAGCTCAAATATCATCAACAACAAGAATGCCCCAAATGAGGAGGCTCCTCCACCTTTTATAGCATTGGTTTCCCTCCAAAACCAACGTAGTCTCTCTCTCCTCCACGTGGTGTGTGTCCCCCCTTGGCTCCCCCCTTAAGTTACAACGTTGTGCTACTAGGAAGGTGTTTTATTCCACTAAAGTGAGTTAGACCCCCTTTTACTCACTTTTTTATTTATCTACAAACCACATACGGCAAAACAATACAAAGCCGAATATTCCAATTAGCTGTCGCTAATTAGGAATATTACACATAATTCCAGTTGGTTCCATCCTCTTCTTGAGTAAGTTGAGAGAAATTTACAAAGCCATATGGCCTCGCACGAAGCTTTGCTTGCTGCCATATACTCTGCCTTGGCTGAGCTCTGTGCGACGGACTTTTGTTTCCTACTGCACCAGGAATTCATTCCTGATCCGAGACTGAAACAGTACCCACTGGTACTTTTCTGATCCATTGTGCTTCCGACCCAATCTGCGTCAGTGAACCCACTCAACTGGACTTCATTGCCCTTAGTGTACTTCAACCCATACTCGATTGTCCCCTTCAAATATCTGAGAACATGTTTGGCTGCTGCCCAGTGAGCCCTCCTTGGTTCCACCATGAACTGACTGAGGGTATTCACTGCATAACAGATGTCTGGTCTAGTGTTGACCAAATAAATCAATGATTCGATGAGCTTCATATACAAGGTGGGATCAGCCTCATCATCCTCTGTTGTGTCTATCTTCTTCCAATTTGTAATTTTTGGCGTAGCCATGGGTCTATAGTCTTCCATCTGAAACCTCTTTAGGATCTCTGTAGTGTGTCTTCGTTGCCCAAGGAAGATTTCTCCCTTCTGCTGCCAAACCTCCAAACCAAGAAAATAGTGCATCTGGCCCATATCCTTCATGTCAAATTCGGTAGCCAGATTATCCTTGCAGTCTTTGATGAGCTTAGATGATCCAGTAAGTTCCAGGTGGATCTACAAGCTCAAGTACATTGTAGATGGCAGTGTAGAGAAGTACAAGGCTAGGTTCGTGGCTAAGGGATGTGCTCAGAAGGAAGGGATAGACTACAAAGAAACCTTTGCCCCTGAAGCCAGTTATACCTCTATCAGATCCATTATATCCCTTGCAGTGCAGATGGGATGGGAAATTCACCAGATGGATGTCAAGTCTGCATTCTTCAACGGGGTGATAGAAGAAGAGGTTTACATCGAACAGCCAGAAGGCTTCGAAACACATGAGAAGAAATCTCATATATGCAGTCTGAAAGAAGCCTTGTATGGGCTTAAACAGGCACCTAGAGCATGGTGTGGTCGAATAGATGGTTACTTGCAGGAGATGGGATTTGTCAAAAGTGACGTTGATCCCAATCTCTACTATCTCACGGTAGAGAATGAGCCTCTAATTTTGGTTTTGTATGTAGATGATTTGTTTTTGACAAGATCATCTAGGTTCATCAAAGACTACAAGAAGAATCTAGCAAAGGAATTCGACATGAAGTATTTGGAGCTGATGCACTATTTTTTGGGATTGGAAGTTTGGCAACAGAAGGGAGAAATCTTCCTTGGGCAAGGAAGATAAGCTATAGAAATTCTAGAGATTCAGAATGCAGGACTGTAGACCCATGGCTACTCCAATGATTACCAATTGGAAGAAAATAAACGCATCTGAAGATAAAGAAGTGGACCCCACCTTGTACAGGCAGCTCATAGGGTCTCTCATGTATCTGGTCAACAGCAGGCCAGACATTTGCTACGTTGATAATTCCCTCGGTCAGTTCATGGTAGAACCAAAGAGGGCGCACTAGGACGCTGCTAGGCACATTCTCCGATATGTGTGAGGAACAGTGGGATATGGATTAAGATACACCCAAGGCGATGATATCAAACTGCGTGGATTCACGCAGATTGGACAGGGAGTTCGGTAGATTGGAAAAGTACCACAGGGTATTGTTTCAATATTGGATCAGCAATGACATCCTGGTGCAGTAGGAAGCAGAAGTCCGTAGCACTAAGCACAACTGATGTTGAATATACGGTTGTTAGCACAGCTTTGTGTGAGGCCATATGGCTTATAAAATTGCTCGTGAATCTATTTAGAAGGAAGATGGAGGCAACCAGTATTCTATGTGATAGTTAGAGTTGCATTAAGCTCTCTGAGAATCCTGTTTTTCATGATCCGTCGAAGCACATTGACATCAATTTTCCTTTTATCAGAGACTATGTTCAGTGGGGGGTAGTACAGTTGCAGTCCATTCCCACAGGAGATCAAGCAGTAGACATTCTCACCAAGCCCCTAGGGAGAACAAAGTTTGTTCAATTCAGGGAAATGATCGGGATGATTGAAAATCCGTTTCAGTAGCAGAAACAGATGAGGCAACACTTGAGAGGGAGTTGTAGTACAGATGCAGCAGTGGCAGTGTCATGGGTAGCAGTACAGTTGCAGTAGCAGCGCAGTGGTTGGTCGATAGCTTGTCAGGCATCAGCAGTGCAGAGGATGCTTCAGGGCTAGAGCAATAGGGCTAGAGCAATATGCAGCAGGCATTTTGTTAGAGCACTTTCCTCGTTAAGAGGGAGTGTTGATTTCTGGTAGCATCGAAAGTACTCTAAGTCTCAAAATTGTGGAGAGGCTTAGGCACATGTATTCTAGAGAACCTAGAAATCGTTTGTGAAAATTCCACTCGGAATACGTTTTATTAAAATAATTAATTATTTTAAAGGAGCCCCTAAGTCTAAACTTAGGGAAATTAAATAATTAAAGGGTATTAATAAAACAAAGTGTGAATCTTCTAGAGAACATGGATCAAGTCAAGTTATAATCTTAGATGTTGATTAGAGATCTAATCTCGGTCATTGGTATCTCAACGAGAAGACTATAAAGGAAGGCTTGAGGGTCATTTGGAAAACACACCAGTGCAGATACTCAACCAGCCAAGTAAATCGATTTTCTTAGTGGCTAAAGTTCGATAAGAGAAAATCAATGTAGAGGGAGAGTTGCAGGTGGAGGAGAAATAAAGAGGGTTCAACATCAATCCGGGGTGCAAGAGCAGGTGACACAGTGACAGGAAGAGACAGCGCAGAGGCAGGAAGGAAATAGCACAAAAAGGTGACGCAATTTTGCGCAGTGCCCACACAGAGCCAGCCTAGTGGTGACACTGGAGGCCAAGGAGGGTCCTCCGGGGTCATTTCTCATCAGAAAATTTTGTGAGAAATTTCTCTAGTGTTATCATAGAGAATTTCTCTTCATTACTGCTGATTGTAAATTGTACAAGAAGTATTTTGCTGAAGAATAATAGAAACCCTCATCTGTTGCACCGGTTTTCCCACGTTGGGTTTTTCCGGGGACAATTGTCCAAAAATATCTATGTCATTCTTGTGCTAGTATTTCCTTGTATTTTGCTCCGTAATTGTATGGTGAAGTCTGCATTTGAATTTGTTTCAATATTTACTGAAAAGATTTTCGTAAATAACTTATTTTTGAATAATAAGTAGGAGAAATAATATCATATATTGGAGTGGAATTACAAAGTTGAAATTTTCACAGTCCAAAGTGAAGTTTGGCCCTAGTTGCCAATTTTAACATGGTGTCTAGTCCCTCATACTCATCAATACCAAATGGAACCAAGTTAACCAAATTTGCAACTGGGTTGAGTCCCCTCTCCAGCTTTGGCTGATCCATGAAATGGGGCATAGTAGGATGGCCTATTTGGCCACGCAGAGGGGTGTGAGTGGGTTGATATGTACAACTTTATCCCCCTGCTCTAGAACCCCCATCCCCTTGGGGTTTTGCCTTTGGCCTCCCATTAACCTATAAACCCATCATCTGCTGCATCGTGTCCATCATAAGCTACCCTTGCCTCAACATCAATTGATTAATTCTTGGCAACTCATCTAGGATCTGGTTTTGACCTCCCTATATGGGATGTCGGTTGTCCTCCTGGTTATCCATGTGTCCCTTGATGTTTTCCACCTCCGTATCAGAAAATGGGTCTGGTGCTCCTCGGCCCTTGCCTCTTCCACTACCCTATTAATTTTGGACAACTAGGTCCAAACTCCATGTTGTGATGCTCAGATGAAGATGCCAATATTTTTATTGGATTCCTCTTGCGAAGATATGCAAGATCGATCTAAAGATCATCTTGATCCGATGAGCAAAACATTTATTTTGAATTTATTCAAAATATGTACAGGTCGGCCTGAAATGAAACGTAGGCTTGAAGCCCCAACAGTTGTGTCACACACCTTCATTGATGGATATAAATAGGTCAACGTTGGAGGTCATTTTCAATTATCCATCACATCACATTCTCTCTTCTCATCTATTGGAGTCTCCTCCTCTCACACGTGGCAAAACGCAGCAAGAAGATTTATGTTTTTCGACCTAGGGTTTTTCAGCGCAGAGTTGACTAGCATTGACTTTGGTCAATGCTTGGTCACATTGACCCAAATCGTGCTCAAAATTTCGATTTCTGCAGTCCACATTTTCTGGGACAGAAATCAAGGTTGATCGTTGACTTTGACCGGGCTGCGTGACTTTTTGTTGCTATTGTTTTGCATTGACCATTGACTGTGACAGCATTGACTTTTGTTGACTTGGGTTGACTAATATTGTTGTCCGAGAGGGTTGTGTGACACTTCTGGTTGGCTGACCATATTGAGACTTTGCTGGTTGAAGCATCCTATTGACTGTCGTAACGCACCAAAACACACATATTTTTGGCTTGTCTTCTGTCGATCTACTCGCATGTTCTATCAGCATTTTACTTTCTTGTTTATGTGATTGCTGGTTAATATTGGGGATAAAAGGTAAAGTTGCATCAAGCATAGAACATCTACAAAAATTTACATGGTACCAGAGCTGAGGTGAAGACAAAGCTCAAGTTTGTAGCAATCACTGAAGAAGGGCATGGGTACCTCAAACTACAATCGCTTTAAAGTTGATGACAGATTGACTGGGAAGGGAGACTTCCATGCCTAGAAGATGACAATGGACCTTATGTTCGAAGACCAAGATGTCATGGACTATGTGCAGGTAAAATCCAAGAGCCTCCATCCACTACACCTGCTGCCACAAAGTCAAAGTATAAGAAGGGGGAAATCAAAGCGAAGCTGATGATCAGGGACTCAATTCATAAGAGTCTGGTTGTCTACATCTCTAAGCTGGGCACATCCAAGGAGATGTATGATAAGTTGGTCAACATGTTCAAGGCCAACAATGCAAATCAAGTCCTATTCTTTAAGAATCAACTGAAGAATCTGAAGAAAGGCAGGGATGAATCCGTTCAATCCTATTTTCTAAAGTTGATCGAAATCAGAAATAATCTTCTAGCTATTGGGGAGACAATAGCTGATCGAGAGATGGTTCTCACCGCACTTGGACATCTTTCATCCAAATGGCATGTATTCAACACTACCATTCTCAATAACAATGTGATACCTGATTTTGACGAAGTACTATCGAGATGCATACAAGAAGAGACAAGGATGAAGGAATATGAAAATGAAGGAAATGTTGCCTTCACTGCTCGTGCTAAGAAGAAGAACTTTGGTGGTCTGAGGAATAAAGGAAGAGCAGGGGCCCAAGGGAAGAAAGGAAAATGTTACACATGTCACAAGACTGGCCACTATGCTAGAGAATGCCCTTTCAAGAAAGATTCTCCTGATGATGATGATAACAACAACAACCGGAAGAATGGCAATCAAAGGAACAACAGGGTCAAAGGTAAAAGGAAGGCTCCCTCTGGTGGAAATGGGCAACCTTACAAAAGGTCGAGAAATTCCAGGTATGAGGAATCAAATGTTGTTGATGATAAAAGAAATGAATTCATTCTTGTATCTGCCCTCTCTGTTGCATCTCCACCCAACACTATGGAAGTCTGGTTGATAGATAGTGGTGCCTCAAAGGACATCACTAGGTTCAAGGAAGCACTTTCTGACAGGGTTGAGAAGGATGTTAATCTAAAAATTATACTTGGAGATAATGCCACATATCCTGTGAAAGGGACAGGGACTGTGACCCTCCACTTGTCTCAAGGTCAAATCCTCCGCTTGCAAGATGTACTATATGTAACTGATTTGAAGAAGAACCTTGTGTCTATTTCGGCCATGGAAGACAAAGGTTTCAATGTGGCATTCATTGATGAGAAGGTGTGTATCTGGAAGAAGAGTTTCAATGAAGCTATCACGATTGGGTTTAGAGTTGATACACTCTACCGGGCTGGAGGAAGTCCACTGGAAGTGATGAGATGTGATACTATCTGACAGACTGAACTATGGCACCGGAGTTTTGGACACCTTTACTACAAAGCCCTTCCTGAATCAACGAAGGTGGTGACGGGGATGCCCGAGTTCACAAATGATCATGAAGGTGTATGTCAGGGTCGTGCCGAAGGAAAGCATAAAAGCGCACCTTTCCCCTCAAGTGTCACAAAGACATCGGATGTCTTGCAATTGGTACATTCTGATCTGTCTGGTATGCTGCCCGTGACATCCTTGGGAGGATGTTCTTATTCTGGTGCTATATGTGGACGACCTCTTCCTGACAGGTGCTAACCCTCTCATTCATCAGTGTAAGGAGGAGTTCGTTGCTGAGTTCGAGATGAAGGACCTAGGACTGATGCATTACTTCCTAGGCCTAGAGGTTTGGCAAAGACCTGGCGAGATTTTCCTTTCTCAAGGAAAATATATTGTGAAGCTTCTAGAAAGATTTGGAATGGTGGACTGTAAGTCTGAGTCAACACCGATGGAGCTCAACTTTAAGAAGTTGAGTGGCAGCGCTGTTGGGCCCGTACTAGCAAATCCTACTGAATATCGTCAACTCGTAGGGGCCCTGATGTTCTTAGTGAACGCCTATCCGGACACATGTTTTGCAGTGAACACTTTGAGTCAACATATGGTTAAGCCTCATCACTTTCACTGGGTTGGTGCCAAGAATCTGTTGAGATATCTTCGGGGCACGATAAACCATGGGTTGAGACACACTATCGGTAGCGTGACACTCCATGGATATACTGATGCCGATTGGGCTGACTGTGTGGTGGATCGTAAGAGCACATTGGGATGCTTCTTCACACTCGGGTCTGCTTTGATATGATGGATGAGCGGGAAGCAGAAGTCGGTGGCTTTGAGCACTGCGAAGGCCAAATACATTGCAGCGAGTATGGCATGTTGTGAAGTAGTTTGGTTATGAAAGCTCTTAAGTGAGTTGTTCGGGCATGTGCTAGATACCACCGTGATACTCTGTGATAACCAGAGTAGGATTCGGTTGTCCGAGAATCCCTTGTTCCACGATCAATCGAACCATATTGATATCAGGTACCACTTTATCCGGGATATGCTACAGCGAGGCGCCGTAAAGCTTGATCATATAGGAACTGATGAGCAGGTCGTGAATATTCTCACAAAGCCCTTGGGGAAGGTCAAGTTCCTAACCTTCTGTGAGAATCTTGGTATCGTGGAACGACCCTATGCTGAGGGTCCTATTGGACGATGAGCTCTTGGAGCTCTAGGGGGCTTTGGGGATAGCTTCTCGGAGCTATAAGCACACACGGGGCTAGGCTTGCCGAACCTTGTGGTGCTTTTTCCCTACCGTTATGATGTTCACCTCTCATGATCTGTGCCCCATATGCATCCTACCCATTGAGTCCCAAACTCATGGGATGTACCTCTCATTTGGCCAGTGAGGTGGGAAAAGCTAGAGACCAATAGCAAAGACCAATGGACGCATCAGAGATTGTTGTACTCTCTATGTCTAGGATGGCACGTGTCCAACCACTTGATCTGGGATCAAGTCTAGTGAGGTTTTGGACCTCCAATTGAGCTCGGGTCAGGTAAACCAACTTTAGGTTGGTATGAGACTCTTTTGAGTCCTATAGAGGTTTCGGACCTCTGAGATGAATCTGTCAGCCTGGAATGATGTCTTTGTGACTGACCCACTTTTGTTCTGAAATAAAGAAGCCAGCAAAGCAAGTTACGGCAGGATGACGCACGATGTTTGGATGGCACAGGTGGATGGAGTTCTCCCTAGTTGATAGGGAGTGTTAATTTTGGACAACTAGGTCCAAAATCCATGTTGTAATGCTTAGATGAAGATGCCAATATTTTTATTGGATTCCTCTATCGGAGAGGTGCAAGGTCGATCTAAAGATCATCTTGATCCGATGAGTAGAACATTTCTTTTGAATTTATTCAAAATATGTGCAAGTCAGCCTGAAATGAAATGTAGGCTTGAAGCCCCAGCATTTGTGTCACACACCCTCATTGATGTATATAAACAATGTTCCACCAAGTCCCTTGGAGGTGGGAGCGAGGGGACAAGGGAGCGCGGGAGCGGCCTATGCAAAAGCTCCCTACCAATTTTCAGAAAACGTGGGGGGAGGTCGGGGTCATAAAAATTATAAAAATTAATATTTATAATGTAGTTGTATTTTTGCAAGGAATGTATATACAATCATCATACACTTTGGGACCCAACTAAACAACCTGAGAAACAATGGTGTAATTGTCAAATTAGCAAAAGGTCATGTTGTCGCACAGATTGTCTAGGCACCGCGACAACGGCTCAGATCGGGGGTTGTCACCCTGATCCTCAATCTCTCTATCTAAGTTGTCTCCTTGCAAGCTAAAGGAGGTAGACCCTAACAGAAATGAAGGAAAAGAACTGGTTGAGAATCAACCAATTCAGGAGACACAGTGAAATAACCAAGTACTTGTTAAGATTAACGAGATTTCACAGATCCAATTATATTTGAAAATTAAAACCAGTGCCTTATGCAGTTAAAAGATCCCGTTATGCAATTAAAGCCAAGTAATGGATGTAAAACTGATGCTATGAAAATATAAACGACCACAATGACATTAAATAGAAAGCACCACAACCATTCATTAAGATACTTAAACCAATTAGCAAAGCTTATCATGAGACGATCATTTAAATTAAAATGCCAAATGCTTGAAATATTTCTGAATCTATGATATCTCAATTACAACCCAATCCAGAATTTAGAAATGTTCCACAGTCAAATCTTAGATAAAAAATTTAAGCTCATTTGACTATAGAGAATTTTTAGACCTTTTGAAAAGTTTTTTATATTTTATTAATTTTTAAATTTTTTAAACAAAACTAAAAAATTGAAATCCTAAAGTTAGATCTAAAACTACACTAATTCAAAAATTTAAAATCTACAACTAAAAATTTAAAAGTTAAATAACAAAATCTAAATCGAAAGCTATAATAACAAAAATCGAACTAGACTAACAAATTGAATTTGAAATTAAAACTAAAACTAAACGTAAAAAAAGAAATCTAATACTAAATCAAAACTTAGAACTAAACTAACACCTAATGCTAACCAAACTAAATTCTAAAAAAAAAATCCTAATCTAAAACTAACTTTATCAAAATAAAATCTAAACTAAATTAAAAATAAACAAAATTGAACCCAAAAAAATAAATGAAATCTAAAATCTAAACTAAATTAGAACCTAAAAAAAAATCGACAAAATTTTAAAATCTAACTGAAACTAAACTAAACGAATTCTAAAAAAATAAAAAAATTAAAACCTAAGACCAAACTTAAGCTATCGTTAGTTAAGATCTAAAAAGAAATAAAACTTAAGCCTAACTCCTAAACTGGAAACGAAACTAACGCTAAACCCGATCGAAGCATATGCATGAGAATTTTTACATGTGTGCGTTTGTTTTCTTGTGCAGGTCGAGGAGGGAGCTGGATGGAGAGAAACCAGTGGAGCACGACAGAGTGAGGAGGGACGAGGGCTCGACAGTAGGTAGATGGAAGGGTGCAGTGAATGGAAAGAGAGCGAGGGCAGAGAAGGGTTGACGGGATGGCTCGAAGGCAGAAGGAAGGAGAATGCAGTGTAATGGAGGACGTGATGACCGACGGAAAGGAGGCTTGGAGATAGGTAACGTAGAAGCAAGTGGATCGACGGCAAGGAGAGGGAGGAGATGGGCCGGACGGCGGATAGGAAGAGGAAGGCAGGGTCGATGAGGAGCTGGACAACAGACAAAGAGGAATGGAGCGGAAAGAGGCAACGTTTATATAGTGAATAAACCCAGTTATCAAAGCATCCCGCAGTTTAAAAAAGATCTTCCATCAAACTCCTATCTTCAATGCTCCTTTAATCATATAATATTCAGATTTCCCCACATAGGCGACTTGAGGCCAAATCTGGCCCTTGGGGGTTAGATCTGGCTCAAATCTTAAAAAAAATTTGAGTAAACCCTGCAACCTGCAAAACCAGTCAAAACCTGAAAATATATACACCAAAAAAAAATTATTAAACCCTTACAGCCCTAAAAAAATACAAATTTACAAGCTAATTTACAGATCTGAGGCCCTCATGGCCAGATTTGAAACCATTTTAGCACAATTTTTAGAAATTTGAAATTTTAAAGATAGGCACAAGCCTTGAAAACCCTGTAAAAACACAATTTCATCAGATAGCTTTGAGAAATTAGAAACAATGGGCTTTTTCAGATTTATAAATCTGAAAGTCGGCTGGTCCAACTGAAGACTTCCCCAGACGCTCAAATCTTTAAAAAAAATTTCCCTGCACACTTAGATCTGAACTTTAGACTGATAGAGATTTAAGAAAATAACATGAGATCCTTCAGAAAAATCAAAATGTCATTTTATGAACCTAGAAAACTGCACAAGATAGCAGAGTTTAGAAATGAATCACCATATAGATCTGGAAAAGGAACACCAAAGTTTGTAACCCCAAAGTCTTTATGCTTTATTCATCCAAAGAAATTACAAGAGCTTCCAAGACGAGTGCACGATCCAAAGATCGGATGACTCAAGACTGACAAAGACTTTTAATTTATAGGACAAAATCTCCAACGGCTAGTTTGGTTGATCCATGTCAAAATAATCTCGACCGTCGATAATATTTGATCATCTTTTAATCTGGACCGTCGAAATTATAAATTTGGGGAAAAAACGAATTTGTCATTTAAATTCATTTTAATTAACTCAAAAATACTATTTTTGAGTTAATTGCCTCAAATTTTTGACTTTGACTTAACCACCTAGGCCCAAGGGTCCAAAATTTCTTAAAATTCTCAATTTTCCCTTGGCCTGGGGCCTTTAAAAATTCATTTTTTAAGGACCAACGAATTTTGCCTTTGAAGAATTTTATCCTCACCTAGGACCTAAAATTAATTAAATTTTTGGCTTAAGATTTTTAATTAATTTGACCAGAAATTTTAATTAATTGACTGAGAGGGGATTTTAATTAATTTTTCCAACCCTCTTTACATAAGATAATACATTTAGACACATGAAGGGGGAATACCCATTCGTATAGACCCTCAAATAAATACCCATTTCTGCGACTCAAAACATGATCTAGTAGACCAAGTAGCTTGTAATAAAATAATCTAGCCAAATAGCTAGGATTATTCCCAAACTACTTTTACAAGGACTCGATAGAAAACACTAGGACTCACTTAGCATGCTAATGACAAAATCCACCCTAGCTTTGGAGTGAGGCTGGAGGGGGAAACTCTGCCGATAACTTGTGTCGAAAAACACAAGTAAATCAATGAGACAAAAAACCTCCTAGGATAGAAATCGTCACCAACATACTAGGCTTACCTAGGTTGTTACATACATTGACAGTCTTACTTAGATCATTTACATCGTAAACATGCAGAATGGATTTACATCATTTATAAAAACTGTTGTCTGTCGATGAAATCTGGATGACGTGAACCTCGAACATGACAAGTCCCATTTGAAAAAATGGGGGTGTACTGCTGTGGGGTCATTGACAAAGTGTGGTCAACATCTGGCTCTACTTGGGGACACGTTGCTCCATTGAAGGAATGTGAGAATCCAGAATCTTAATCCAAGCAACACACAAAATTACATAAGTAGCGTCCATCCAAATATCATCATATAACATTAAGCTCATGAAAAATAGAAGTTCTTCTATCATTTATTATTCTACTTAACATGAAAAGTAAATCTACTCTAACTGCAAAATGAAATGCTGAAATAACAAGGTGTAAGGTTAGAGATACAATACAAAGGATGCCCTGTGGCAACATATGTGCTCAATATAGTGCATGCCGAGCATTTGTCTGCTTTCAGGCAAGTCTGTGGGCTGCTTTTCAGATGTGCCATGTCCAATCTTGCTAATTGTAGGACTCTGTCTTATCCGAAAGTCAAGCTGCTCTCGACCATCAGACAAATCAAACCGCTTACTTCTTCCTTTCTACTTTTTTCTCTTCGTCTGAGTGGGCTGTGACGTCAGCAATGAGACTACTGTAGATTTCTTGTCCTTATCTTGAAAATGCTTGTACAAAACATCTGACGAACCTAGAATGTGACCAATCTTATTCTGAATATACTCTGTTAAAGGTGACACATAAGCTTGGTCTTTCTCAACGTCCTTTGTAGCCATAGTTAATTCTTCCTTAATGGGAAAAGTGACCTTCGTGTGATGAGATGGAAATTGCTTCACCAAACTGGGAGGCTTATGATCTGTTGACAAATCTGACTTGGGTTGAAAATTCTGCATGTGTGATCTTTCCATTCTTTCCAACTTATTTTGAATATCAGTAGAATGCTTAACATTATTAACAGTAATTTTCTTCACATGACTCTCTTCAATAGTCAACAAATTGTGTTGAAGAGACATCTAATTAGAATGATTAACTTCCAACATCTTTAACCTGTTTTCCATGACATTTATTTCCTTTGCATGACTCTCTTCAATCGTCAACAATTTCTGTTCCATGTTTTTTGTTGATTCATCATTATCCGCTTTCATGGCCATGAAGATATTTTGCATATAGTTCATCTCTTTCTCATGCTTTTCTTCTAAGGCCAATAACCTACTCTGCATAGAACCAATTTCTCTGGCATGATCCGCTATTATTTTTTCTTGATTAAGTTCCATATTCTTAATGATTTGACCTTGGTTGGCCTCCATATTCTTGATTACCTGAGCTTGATTTAGTTGTATATCCTTAACCATCTGAATCAATTCGTTAACAAGATGCTTATCGTTGTCAACACTGATTTGACAAATTGTTTCTACTTCACCACTATCATGGATTTGTGTTGTCGTGGTACAAGCGGATTCATCCTAAGAATTTTCCGGAAATCTCCTGCCGATAGTTGAATTCTCTACAAGATTAATTTCATTATTTTGCATAATACCGGGAGCACAAGGCAAGTCATCTTGTTTTATATATTTATCTCTAAAAGCATTGATGATGTCTTGTAAACAATACTCCTCAAAACAATTTCGAAACCAATCGATAGCATCACCTTTTAAGGAATAGCCAAAGATACATATCTTGACATCTTCATGATTATATTGTGAAGGATGACAATATTTATTTATAAGAAAAGTGACCAACCATAGATGTTGTAGAGCAATGCCTGGATCACCTCCTCAGAAAAAGGGCAATTTAGAAATGACCTCTTCTAGCATGTCATGAAAGGTGTCATCCATGGTGACCTTCTTAAAAGTTAAGAATGTAATATCCCGTTTCGGGGATATCTCTAAAACATGAAAAACTCCAACCAGAGATGGACTGGGAGGGCATTTACCAGATATTCTGCCTCTGAAAGAGAATGAGATCCGGAGGCTATCTGGCCCTTTTCAGACTCTGTCTAGGAGTGAAAGATAAACACACCAAGTGGTATAGAACTAGAATGCTCAAGAATATATAAAAATATGCAGCAGACATATAATAACATAGACAGAATATACGGCAACTCATCCAGAAACATAGAGAGGAAATGCTAAGCCATTTTATTAATCTGAGAAATATAATGAAATACAATAGGTGATCAGAGTGATGGCACCTAATCTTGCTCAAGGCAAGTGAAGAAAAACTCTCAGAAAATACAGGAAATGGTTGCTCTCTGAACTACGTCCCAGCTGCTGGGAAACTGCTACTGCTGGAATGGACTGAAGTCTAGGGGCTGATCCCCTTGCCGGAATGAGCTGAAAATCTGCAATCCTCCTCTACTCACCAATCCCGACAAAACCCAGAAACCATATCAAAAATAGCCGACCCCCGAAAATCACCAGAAAATACCTCCTCAAGTTATTACGCTGGCGGTTGGCCTCCAAGGCTCTGCGCAGAGGCTAAATGAGAATAGCTGAAACACTGCCTCAAACTCCACCAAAATCCTCCTGTGGGCAAAGGCTGATCCTCTGCTCAATATCTCGGCTAAATCTCCTGCAGAAATCCCGATCCAGAGCACCTCCAAAATGGACTGCGTCCTCTCTCCCAGTGATTGCGCAATCTCTATGAAAGCCCAGCTCCGCAGCAAACCCAAATAACAAACCTCTCACAAAATACTAAATAAATAACCTTGCCCGAGCAGGCACTCGAAGTCCCTCGAGGCTAAGGGCGAGATCTCCGACCGGAGACACTCAATGCACTAAACAGTGCTGCAGACAGGCTAAACAGCCAGCGTGCTCAGAAGACAAAACATCTAGCTCAATATCATCAACAACAGAATCAATCAAATGAGAAGGCTCCTCCTTCTTTTATAACGTTGGCCTTCCTCCAATCCCAAGGCCATCTCCTCAACGTAGCCCCCATCTCTTTCCACGTGTCCAACCTCTCCTACGCAGAAGCTTCTAGAGCTAACGTGAGCCCCCTCTCTACGTGGTGCTTGGCCCCCCTTGGCTCTCCCCTTAAGTTACAACGTCATGCTACTAGGAGGATGTTTTATTTCACTTAAGTGAGTTAGACCCTCTCTACTCACTTTTTATTTATTTATAAACTATAGACGGCAAAACTATACAAAATCGAATATTCCAATTAGTTGTCGCTAACTAGGAATATTACAATCTCCCCCAGCAAAATGTTGCTTGTCCTCAAGCAACTGAAGTGATGGATGCTGCAAAATCTTCTCACTCTCCCAAGTGGCATCCTCATCTGGAAAATTCTTCCACCTCACCAAGAATTCTCGGACTGTCCTGCTCCGTAGCTACCTCTCCCTGGTATCAATAATAGCCTCTGCTTGCAACACCAAATGCCCCTCATCATCCGTGGGCGGTAGCTCCTCTGTCACTGTCACTGTCACCTGCTGCCCCAGCGCCTTCTTCAGGCATGAAACGTGAAAAATGTTGTGGATCTTGCTGCCTTGGGGCAGCTCCAACTCATACGCAACCTGCCCAATCCTGAGTATCACCCTGTATGGCCTGTAAAAGCGGGGCTTGAGCTTCTCAGCTCCCTTCTGCTTCAGTGACGACTGTCGGTATGGCTGTAATCGTAGGTAGACCAAGTCCCCTACCTCAAACTGTCTCTCCACCCAACCTCTGTCGGCATACAGCTTCTACTGGTTTTGTGTTGTAGCCATATTGTCCTTGAGAGCTCGGAGGATGTCCTGACTCTCTTGGATCCACATCTTGGCTCTAAGAGCCTTGCTAGCACCGAACATCACATCAGCAAAAGATAAGGAATGATACCCATACAAAGCATAAAATGGCGACATACCAATGGACATGTGATGTGTCGTGTTGTAGCAGTACTCCCCCAAATGCAACCATCTCAACCATGCTCGCTGCTGCCCACTGACATAGTTACGCAAGTAGCCCTCCAGCCACTTGTTAACTACCTCCGTCTGTCCATCCGTCTGTGGGTGATAACTGGTATTCGGTGTCAACTCCATCCCCACAAGCCGGAAAAGCTCCTGCCAAAATCCGCCCATGAAGCGGCTGTCCCTGTCACTAATGATGGTCTTAGGAAGACCATGCAGCCTGAAAACCTCTCTAAGAACAGCTCGGCCACCTATGTTGCTGTGTAATGTGCGGATATGGCGAAAAGTGCGCATACTTTGTCAGCCGATCAACGACGACAAAGATACAATCCTTGCCCTGCACCATGGGCAACCCTGTGATGAAGTCCATCAATATGCTCTCCCATTTCCCCTCTGGAATGGGAAGAGGCTGCAACAGTCCTGCGGGATGGCTCATCTCCCCCTTGTTCCTCTGACAAACATCGCACTCCCTGATGTGCTGGAGTACGTCCTCCTTGAGGCCCTTCCATGAGAACCTCTCTCTGATGGCCCTGTAGGTTTTGGTAAACCCCTGATGGCCTGCCAATGGAGAATCATGTGATGCCTGGAGTATCTTCTTCTTAAGCTGAGATCCCTCAGTCAAGAAGATCCTGTCCCTGTAGTAGATGATCTCATCAACCACCCTGTACCTGTCATCCGCCACCTGTCCATCCAGCACCTCACATGCAAATCTGTCCTTGGAGTACTCCACTAAAAGTCGAGCCCTCCAATCCGTATCCAAGCTCATAAGAGATAACGTGGCTAGTCTACGTGAAAGGGCATCTGCTACCACGTTATTCTTACCCTTGACATACTCAATGTCAAAGTCATATGCTTGGATCTTACTGATCCACTTCTGCTGCCTCTCCTGTAGCTGCTTCTGCTCCAAAAATAACCTGAGGCTGTTGTGGTCAGTCCTTACCCTGAACCTGTTCCCAACCAAATACTGTCGGAATTTGGCCAGGGCATGCATGATGGCCAACATCTCCTTGTCGTATATAGAATACAACCTCTCGTGCGGAAGGAGCTTCCGGCTCTCAAAAGATATAGGGTGTCCCCCCTGCATCAATACTGCGCCGATCCCCTCTCCCGACGCATCACACTCCAAGACAAATACAAAACCAGCTTTGAACACAAGCTATTTGCCTACCATTACCTCCTGATTTCCACCAAAGGCTCGCCGCGCCGTATCCGATCAATCGAATGTCTCCCTTCTTCACAAATCTCGTATGGGTGCAAGAAGTCGTGAGAAACTCGACGAACTTCTTTGTAATAGGTACATATACCAATGAACCTCGGGGTTCCGCTTTACAGTTCTCGTGCCCGGCCAACCCACCTGATACGAACCTTTTCTCCATGACCACTCCACCACTTCCACATCAAGGATCCAGAATGCAAGAGCCTCCCCATTGACCCCAACCCACTTCTGAGCGAAGAACTCGTTGTTTCCCCTTTCCAAGATGCATAGTACTGCCTCTATATGCTGGAGATGCTCCTCCCAAGTCTTGCTGTGTATGAGTATGTCATCGAAGAAGACCAATACAAACTTCCTCAAGTGATTGCGGAAGATCTGGTTCATGCAAGACTGAAAGGTGGCTAGTGCATTGGTCAGCCCAAAAGGCATAACCAAGAACTCAAAGTGCCCATAATGACACCTGAAGGTGGTCTTGAGAATGTCCTGTTCCCTCACGCAAATCTGATGGTACCCTGATCTCAAATCAATCTTCGAGAAGAACTTGGCTCCTCTCAGCTCATCCATCAACTCATCGATTGTAATATTCCCAATTAGCCTTGCTAATTGGAATATTGCATTTTTGCTTTATTTTGCCGCTTTAGATAGAGATAATAAATAAAGTGAGAAATAAGAGGGGTCACCTCACTTTAGTCACCTCACTTTAATAAAGTGTTCTTTTTCCTAGTAGATTGATGTTGTAACTTAGAGAGGGGGCCTTGGGGGTCCACGTGGATATGATGAGGGAGGCATCAGGCTAACCCAAGGTAAACTGCGCAGATCCAGGGTGAGTTAAGTTTTGGAGGGAGTTTGATGTTATAAAAGGAGAGGCTCTCACCTCATTTGATCATTCATGATTTGATATTATTATTGATAGCTGGACTGCCTCTGGAAGACGGCTGTTTGGGCCTGTCATAAAGACCGTTTAGTGTACTCCAGTGTTCCTGGCCGGAGATCTCACCCTTAGCCTCTGGGGACTTCGAGTACCGGCTCGCGGTAAGGTTTTTCCCGGTTTCACCCTTTAGCCGGGGACTTCGAAAAGCCCGCCCTAGTAAGGTTTGTCCTGTGTATACTTTTCAGCTCTAAAGATAAAGAAGCAGCTAGCTTTCTCAAGTATTATTCCAGGAGGAGAAAGTTCTCTGTGGTCACAAGTGAGCAAGAGAAGGCAAGATTATTCAGAAGGAGAAGGACGCTGTCTCATCTGGAGAGAGGACGCTGATCCTTTCAGGAGAGGAAGGACGCTGTCCAAGGAGGACGCAGTTCAGGTCTGGCATAGAAAACGCTGTTTTGGGAGGCAGTAGGACGCTGTCTAGCCCTAGAGTGAGGACGCTGTCCATTTCTGAAGGTAAGGGTTGCAGATCTGAAGGCTTATTGTTAGATCCAGCTTTGGGAAGGATAGATCTTGCAGATCTAGTCTTGTATGTGGCAGATCTAGTCTTGCATGTTGCAGATCTGGGGGTTTTGCACTAGATCCAGCTTGAGGAGTGACAGATCTGAGGAGATATTGGTAGATCTAGTCCGGATCTGAAGGGATAACACCAGATCTAGCCCTAGAGGCTGTAGATCTGAGGAGATAGTTCCAGATCTAGTATAGATCTGAAGGTTTGGCAGTAGATCTGGTATTGGAGGACGCAGATCAGGAAGGGAAGGACGCAGACTTGATTGGAGGCTTCAGATCCATCAGGTAGGACACAGATCTGAGGAGCAGACTATTGTGAGAGGAGCTCAACAGCGTTCTCCAGTATTCTGTAGCAGATTCATCTGTCTGGAGGGTTGAGGGACTTAAAGCCAATTAAGCCGCGCCGACACTAGCATGTCATTTGTGAGGGTTTGCACTTGAGATCGCCCTAAGTATCACGCACATCTCCACTTCTTGCCTAGACACGTCCTTGTATGCCATTTTCTCAAGGAGAGGGTCTCCACTGCTCAGGGCAAGGATAGGTGCACTTACTCCGCATTTATTGAAAATTTCATGCAATTTTCCGATTAATAAAATGGCTCAATTTCTCGGTGTTCCATGTGCTATGATCTGATCTCGTTCATTATCATATTTTCTATATCCGTACCGGTGTGTATCACACACTGTTGCCTCTGGGTGATATTACAGACGTAGCTTAGATCTGGCTCAGCCTGTGGTGCTAGCAATCTTCAGCCTGTGGTGCTAGCAATCTATGGCACCTAGGGGTCGCCCCAGTCTCCTCGGGGGAAGCGATTCTGATTCAGAGGCAGAACGGAGGAATCCAATGGAGGCCATGCTTGCGAAGTGGACGGAGAAGCTGACTGAGAAGATGGATGCAAAGATGGATGCATTCATGCAGGAGGTAACTAAGAAGGTTGCAGAAGGGACGCAGAAAGAGCCCCTTAGGGCCTTTCAGGTAGGGGAAGGATCGGGAACGTCTAGTTGCATACCAGATGCTATTCCCATTGTGACAGCGCAGAAGGCCGATTCCATGGACACGCGACCTACCATGCCTACTTTCCCGGTAGAGGAAGTGGAGCAAACGGCATCAGGAGATGGGGGTCTCGATCTTCATGCAGTTTGGTTTGCAGATTGGCGAAGCATGGGACAGGAATTCATGGATGCTCTCCCTTTCAATCAATATCTGCAGTTCCGAAGCGGCGGTAAGCCTCATGATCGAAATAAGGGACGGGGTTCCCACCGTGATAGTAACTGTGCAACCAGCAAATTTCATTTGCCGATGTTTGATGGGTCACCAAAGACCACAGCCAGGTCTTGGGTGGAGAAACTAGACCTCTATTTTCAACTTAACCAGATGCCAGAGAAGGAGGCCATTAAGATGGCTGCATTACATCTAGAGGGTGAGGCCCAGAACTGGTGGTTTCATGGGTTAACAACACTGGGGCATTCCACAGTGACTACATATGCTGAGTTCACCAAGAGGGTGGTGAAACGTTTTGACCAGAAGGACCCAGATCAGCCTTTTCTCGAGCTGACCAAGCTCAGACAGACGGGTAGTGCAGAGGCATACATCTCAGACTTTTTGAGGGTTTCAGTGATGGTACCTGACATTTCAGCAGCTCGGTTGATCACGATGTTTGTAGAGGGGATGTCAGAACCACTTCGTGGTCTAGTCCGGTCGAACAAACCGGCTACACTTCAGGATGCTATTAGTAAGGCACGTGATCTACAAGATGTCTTGCCTAGGACTCGGCCACCTTATCCCCAGAGACAGGCTTTCCAGCCTAAGGGTAAGGACACGAGGATTCCGCCTCCCAAGGCGAATCCCGGACGAGGACAGTATGATGATGAGGCTAGGAAAGAGCTGAGACGGAAACGATTGTGCTTCACCTGCCAGGAGCCGTGGGCACCGGGACACAAGTGCACGGCAGGGAAGGCACATTTCATAGAGGTCTTCTCCGAGGGCAGTGGAGAAGAGGATGAGTTAGATGATGAGGAGGCAGGAGAGTGTTATGCAGCGCAGAGTGCTTTACCACCTCCACCACCCGATGCAGGAGAGGCATCATTTGCACCTACTGGGGGAGCTCGAGCAGCATTACGAGGAGTCCCCAAGTATCTGACATTGCGCGTACGGGGGACAGTGCGGGGACAGCGTGTCTCAGTTCTAGTTGACAGTGGGGCCACCCACAATTTCATCGATGCCCAGATGGTAGCACGGAGAGGCATACCCACGGAGAGCTTTGATGGGTTTTCTGTTTTGGTCCCAGGAGATCAGACCATGGCTTGTGCTCGATATGTACTAGAGTTATCAGTGACGATGGGCACCTATACTTTGACTGATCACTTCTTTGTGGTGGACATTCCGGACACCAATGTGATATTGGGAGTGCAGTGGCTTATCACTCTGGGAAAGGTCACAACAGATTGGAAAGCCTTGGAAATGGAGTGGGATGATCCCAAGACGGGGAGGCATGAGAAGATCCGAGGCCAGAACACATATCCGCCCCAGACAGTATCGGCACACAGCATGGATGCGACATTCCACAGGGGAGATATAGAGTGGGCAGTCGAGTTGCGGGCTTCAGAGATAGTAGATACGGGAAGGGCGGTGCACCCTGATCTACAGACTCTCCTCGACAGGTATGCAGTAGTTTTTGGAGACATTCCACCAGGACAGCCACCAGATCGGGGGTTTGAGCACACAATCAAGTTGGAGCAGGGGATACAGGCAGTGATCACCACCCCATATAGGCATCCCAAAGCCTATCGGGATGAGATAGAGCGGGCCATTCAGGAGCTGCGGGCCCTTGGGCACATTCGACCCAGCACCAGTCCCTTCGCTTCTTCAGTAGTGCTGGTGAAGAAGAAGGATGGCACATTACGCATGTGCATTGATTACAGGGCTCTGAACAAGAAGACTTTGAAAAACAGGTACCCCATTCCCAGGATCGATGAGTTGATGGACGAGTTGAGAGGAGCACGATTCTTCTCAAAGATTGATTTGAGGTCCGGGTACCATCAGATACGCATGAGGGAACAGGACATTCCCAAGACTGCTTTCAAGTGTCATTATGGGCACTTTGAGTTTCTGGTTATGCCATTTGGACTGACCAACGCACCTGCCACTTTTCAGTCTTGCATGAACCATATCTTCAGGGATCATCTGAGGAAGTTCGTGCTAGTTTTCTTTGATGATATTCTCATATACAGCAGGACCTGGGAGGAGCACCTCCAGCACATTGAGATGGTCTTGCGCATTCTGGAGGAGCAGCAGTTCTTTGCCAAACTCTCCAAGTGTGAGTTTGGATTGACAGAGATGTTGTATTTGGGACACATCATAGGAGTGGACGGAGTGAGAGTCCATGACGAGAAGATCCGGGCTATCAGGGACTGGCCAGAACCGCAGAATGTGACAGAGCTTAGAGGGTTCATTGGTATCTGTACTTACTACAGGAAGTTCGTCAAGGGCTTCTCACAGCTTGCTGCACCCCTCACAGAGCTGACGAGGAAGGGGGCATTCAGTTGGACGGATACCGCCCAGCGAGCTTTTGATAAGTTCAAGGAGGTGATGAGTAGTTGTCCGGTGCTGGCATTGCCCGATTTCACTCAGCCCTTTATCCTAGAGTGCGATGCATCAGGGGAAGGGATTGGAGCAGTTTTGATGCAGGAGGGGTCATCCGATTGCATTCGAGAGCCGGAAGCTCCTTCCACACGAGAGACTTTACCCCATCTATGATAAGGAGATGTTGGCCATCATGCATGCATTGGCCAAATTCTGGCAGTACTTGGTAGGCGGCAGATTCAGAGTCAGGACAGATCATAACAGCCTGAAGTACTTTCTGGAGCAGAAGCAGTTACAGGAGAGGCAGCAGAAGTGGATCAGCAAGATCCAGGCTTACGACTTTGACATAGAGTATGTCAAAGGGAAGAACAACGTGGTTGCAGATGCCCTTTCCCGTAGACCAGCCACATTATCCCTCATGAGCTTGGACGCTGATTGGAAGGCTCGACTACTGGTTGAGTATTCCAAGAATAGATTTGCATGTGAGGTGCTGGATGGACAGGTAGCAGACAGCCGATACAGGGTGGCAGATGAGGTCATCTATTACAGGGATCGGATCTTCTTGACTGAGGGATCTCAGCTCAAGGAGAAGATACTCCATGCCTCTCATGATTCACCATTGGCGGGCCATCAGGGGTTCACCAAGATGTACAGGGCCATCCGGGAGAGATTGCATGGAAGGGCCTCAAGGAGGACGTACTCCAGCATGTTCGGGAGTGTGAGGTTTTCCAGCGGAACAAAGGGGAGATGAACCATCCCGCAGGGTTGTTGCAGCCGCTTCCCATTCCAGAGGGGAAGTGGGAGAGTGTTTCGATGGACTTCATCACGGGGTTGCCCACAGTGCAAGGAAAGGACTGCATCTTCGTGGTAGTTGACCGGCTAACGAAGTATGCTCACTTCTTCGCCATTTCGGCACACTACACAGCAGCACAGGTGGCAGAGTTGTTTTTCCGGGAGGTTTTCCGATTGCATGGTCTACCCAAGACCATCGTTAGTGACAGGGACAGCCTCTTTATGGGTGGATTTTGGCAGGAGCTCTTTCGGCTAGTGGGGACCGAGTTGACACCGAGCACCAGCTATCATCCCCAGACGGACGGGCAGACAGAGATAGTTAACAAGTGGCTGGAGGGCTACTTGCGTAACTACGTCAGTGGGCAGCAGCGAGCGTGGCTGAAATGGCTACATCTGGGCGAGTACTGCTACAACACAACCCATCATATGTCTATTGGTATGACACCCTTCTATGCATTGTATGGATATCATTCCTTATCTTTTGTGGACGTGATGTTTGGGGTTAGCAGGGCTCCGCGAGCCAAACTATGGATCCAAGAGAGCCAAGACATCCTTCGGACTCTCAAGGAAAACATAGCCACCGCACAGAATCAGCAGAAATTATATGCAGACAGGGGTCGAGTGGAGAGACACTTTGAGGTAGGGGATTTGGTCTACCTGCGGTTACAGCCATACCGCCAGTCTTCACTCAAACAGAAGGGGGCAGAGAAGCTTAAGCCTCGTTTTTATGGACCATACAGGGTGATTCGTAGGATCGGACAGGTTGCATATGAGTTGGAGTTGCCCCAGGGCAGCCGGATTCATAACATCTTCCATGTATCATGCCTGAAGAAGGCACTGGGCCAGCATGTGACAGTCACCGGGGAGCTACCACCGACAGATGATGAGGGGCACTTGGTATTACAGCCAGAGGCCATTATTGACACCAGGGAGAGACAGCTGAGGAGCAGGAAGATCAGGGAGTTCTTGGTGAGATGGAAGAATCTGCCAGATGAGGATGCCACTTGGGAAGATGAGAAGATCTTACAGCATCCCTCACTTCAGTTGCTTGAGGACAAGCAACGTTTTGCCGGGGGAGACTGTAATATTCCCAATTAGCCTTGCTAATTGGAATATTGCATTTTTGCTTTATTTTTCCGCTTTAGATAGAGATAATAAATAAAGTGAAAAATAAGAGGGGTCACCTCACTTTAGTCACCTCACTTTATAATAAAGTGTTCTTTTTCCTAGTAGATTAACGTTGTAACTTAGAGAGGGGGCCTTGGGGGTCCACGTGGATATGATGGGGGAGGCAACAGGCTACCCAAGGTAAACTGCGCAGATCCAGGGTGAGTTAAGTTTTGGAGGGAGTTTGATGTTATAAAAGGAGAGGCTCTCACCTCATTTGATCATTCATGATTTGATATTATTATTGATAGCTGGACTTCTGTCTGCTTCAGCACACCGGTTGTTTAGTCGGTCTGCAGCACTGTTTAGTGCACGAGTGTCTCCGGTCGGAGATCTCACCCTTAGCCTCGGGGGACTTCGAGTGCCTGCCCTGGTAAGGTTTTTCCGGTTTCACCCTTAGCTTCGGGGGACTTCGAGTGCCCGCCCTAGTAAGGTTTGTCCTGAGTATACTTTTCAGTTCCAGTAGCAGCAGCAGCAGTTTCTGAAGCATATCTGAGGAGGAGAAAGCCCTCTTGTGGCTGCGCAGAGCAAGAGAAGGAAGGACGCCGATTCTTGAAGGAGAAGGACGCTGTCTCATCTGGAAAGAGGACGCTGATCCTTTCAGGAGAGGAAGGACGCTGTCCAAGGAGGACGCAGTTCTGGTTTGGCAGAGAAAACGCTGTTTAGGGAGGCAGAAGGACGCTTGTTAAGAAGCTAGTAGAAGATGAAGATATGGCTGATTTGTTAATGTGAAGCTTGCTGCCTTACTTTGATTGATTTGTGACTCATTGCATCTCCTTGGAGAGACTCAAGCACTTCAGTCAAGAAGTTATCAACAATTTTCGAAACCCAAATTTTAGAAGATATTATTTTTAATACCAAAATACTATAATACTATAAAATATAGGTGCAATAAACTATTATTTTGATCAACAAGACTCTAAATAAGCATTAATTTGCATCCATTTATATAATTAGTTAAACTAAATTATATAGTTGATAATAGGATAGTAGAATATATTATAGGGTACTTTCAGAATGAAATACATTTTGTTCATTCATTGGAAAGCTTCACAAACCACTGTGATAATAGAGTTCTCAGCGCTAATACAATTATTTTGTCGATCTGTGCATATATTTCTCAATATCCCCTTCCCATATGGGAAAGGAGTGGACTAGTCACTTACCTCACAAGGTCCTTATGGAGTTGTTGTTCCAGGCCACACGTGCACACCATTTTACCAACAAGACAATTTAGTAGACAACTCGACAAGGCCTTGGAGCTGGGTGCCCCCAAATCCACACAGCCAACCATCCATCAGGAGAATTTTTCCATGCCTGGATGTTAGGAGAGCTTGCTCAAATTTGGGCTTCCCACAAGGATCATACTGTAGAGCCCTATCAGTCCCAGACACACTCCAAAGGACATCATCCACTAGTCCAAAAAAAATTTTGCGGTCATTGAGGACTCTAGCAGGGAGACCCCCCTTGATCTAATTGCTCGTCCTCACCTGTCAGCACTAGCATACCATGACTAGTTCAAACTAAAGTTCCTTTGGTCCTCAGATATCATACATATTATCTTTTTCTTGTAATTACTTTATCTCCACTCCGAGTCATGTACTTTCTTATCTTCTCTTGTTGTTCTGCTTCTAGCACAATTAAAAATCTGTTTTGATATGATTTTTAGCATCTTTATAGTCCACACTTCCACACTTCCACATTGTATTTTGGCTAGTGATGTACTCTTATAATCCCATTGACCTAACATTTTCCCCAAGGAAAACCTTGTGGGGAAACCCAAGAGATGCTTCCTCATGTTTGTGGATGGCATCCCTAGTAACCCTGTTCGCTAAAGTCATAGACTAGTGTGCCTAACCAGGAGGGTTGAACTAGGCAGATGCCCAACAACATGAAAAAAAACCAGTTGAGCTAACCCTTGGTCTTCCCATTGACATACTCCTTTGATCATTTGCTGGACATTAATAAACTTATATTATCAAACTTTGGTTTTTACAAATACTGCAACAAAAAAGGTGGTTTGACAAACAATGCAACAAATCAGAACTCATATTTTAATAATTTAGACGATAAGAGGTATTCCAAAAATCATTGACAAAGACAGCCATGCTTTTATCTAGATTTTCATTTGAAAAAATTGTCAACTTATCTGTTATATTGTCAACTTGAAATGTGAAATCCAGATATGAAAACTAGATATGAAAGTATTTCAAAAATCACCTCTTGGGTATTAAAATAAGAATGGAGCTGTACAGGATGGCATCAAGGCCAATGAGAAAAATTACAATTAATT
>CM076570.1:779383787-779450562 GCA_034641835.2 Pinus albicaulis
TATTGTATGCTATTAATGCCAAAGGAGCAGTTGATTTAAAAAGGGTTAAAGACATTCCATGATCACCTATCCAGAAATCTAAGGAAATCCCTTCTGAGTAAACAGAGAAGTCTAGTGTGAAAGGATGCAACCTAAAAAGTGTATTTACAGTCCAGAGAAAAACTTGTGAAACACCTAGAAGCAGCAACTGATCACTGGGAAAGTAAAACAGTGACCAAGGTTGAGTCATAGAATGCATGATGACAGGTATACAATGCTATGAATAGACAAAGAGGCAGTTTGATAAATGGTCAGTCTTTGAGTTTGAGGCAAGTGCATTCCTCCCACCATTCAAAAGATAGATATATCATCACTAATGTACCTTCAAGCAGGAAGTTGTTTGAAACAAAAAGGAGGCGCCTTTGAAATCGAGAAGCCATATGCAAATCCAAGTTGGGTCAGTGAACTTGGCACCTTCTATGTTAAATATTGGAGAAAGCAGTCAAAGGACCGAAGATTGTCAAAACAGGCCTACAGAATCATGTCCTATCAGCAACAAACCTATTTCAGGTATCTCATTGGCAATTTTATAACGTTGTGACGGAAGTAATGAAGGATTTGTTGAAGTTGCTTAGGTTCAAAGCCCGGGGGTAGAATCAAGGATCGGATGTATATATTCAAGTTACAAACCCAAGGTTTGAACACTAAACAAAGTTAAAAATTAATGTTCAAATGACCGTTGGGATGCTTGTTTGAAAATGATATAAGTTTGAAGTGTGAGAGTGGGAAATTCACTTTCAAAAACTAGAGTCAAAATCCCGTGCATCCCCAACATCAAACAAGCAAGAAAACCGGGCGAAAATTCACAAATTTGCATTCAACAGCGGCGCGACGTGCCTGGAATTCGGCGCGACGTGCCTGGGCATCATTTTATAAAGGTTTTCAACGCCGGCGCGACGTGCCTGTAGGTGGGCGCGACGTGCCTGTAGGTGGCCGCCCGACCACACGACAGGCCGACCCGACACCTTCCTTTTTGCGTGACGGGTTTTCTCCAGAGGTTTCCGCGCGTCTTTTCCAAGCTATCCAGGGTTTCTTGCATCCTCTCAAGCGAGCATCCATCAAATTCGAGGTATTTTTATGAACTCCCATCGTGTGCAAGGTGTTGATAAGTGACAAAACTGTTTGAAAATCCTGGACCTTGCTATTTTTGCTAAAAACAAAAGCAGTTTTCCTACACAGTGAGATGAGGTGATTGAAATACGGGGTTTTGTGGTTGAGGACCAGTTTGTATCGTTTTCAAATCATTGTATTTATTGACAGCATAGGTTTCAAGAGCAGAGTGACTGTTGCCTATCTTGCAAGCACTCCTTTGTAACAAGCTGCCCCTCCTATTTCACTAGATTTCACTGCTGTAAGTTTATTGACAGAGAATTTCTAAGGGTGGATAGGGCCATTTTTCTAGAGGGCAAGGTTTGTTGGTGGTCAAATCTGAACTTTGAAGGCAGAGGTATACAAGTGATTTCTTAAAACTTCACAAGAAAAGGGTCCCTCATAAAGCACTGTGTATGGTTAACCTAGGTTTGCCCTCTTTCTTCACCTCATTATCATGTTAAAAAACTGATTGACAAAGAGACTCTAAGAGTAAATGTTACATTGAAGGGCATATTTCATTGATGTGTTTCTAACTCTGGAGGCAGAGGTACAAAGGCAGTTTTTCTTGTTCTCTTAAAACTTCACAAAGAAAGGGGCCTTTTTCTGAAGAACAGAGTTGTTAGTGTTGAAATTTGATATTAAAACAGGGGTACAGGTATTTGGGTGGCTCTCTTAAACTCACAAGCAGAAGAGGGTGTTTTCTAAAAACCACTGTGCACTGATTTTTTCACCCAAGCTAGGTCTGTTTCTTCATTTCACTATATTATATCATTCTGAAGATTTGTTGACAAAGGTATTCTAAGGGTAAAATAAGGCAATTTTCTATGAGGCTCGGTTGTTGATGATCAAGTTTAACATTTGAAGCCAGGAGTACACAGTACACGGAGGAGCAGAGATTGTTGATGGTTAGATTTTGACATTAAAGGCAGAGGTACCAAAGTGGTGTTAGATTTCTCAAAACTTCACAAGTGAAAATGGCCACTGTCTAAAGGGCAGAGTGCTTGGTGATTGCATTTGATATTAAAACAGAGGTGTAGGTATTATGTTGATCTCTTAAACTCACAAGCAGAGAGTATATTTCCTAAAAACCACTGTGCATTAGTTATACATCCAACTTGAGTCTGCCTTTCCTAGAAACCATATTGTATCATGTTGAAGACTGGTTGACAGAGATTTTCAAAGGTAAACAGCATAGTGAAAGACAAAGGTTGTTAATGTTGGATTTTGACATCAAAGGCAGAGGTATAAAGGTGGTGATTGACTTCTCAAAAGTCACAAGTGAAAGGTGTTTTCTTTAACACTTCACCTAACCAAAAGGTCTCCTTTCTTTCCACTGTATGGTCTCTACAGGAATCTGTTGACAGAGGTATTTTTTAAGGTGAATGACCTGAAGAGCAGGGTTTTTTATATATTGGAGTTTTGTTTTGAAAACACTAATACCAGTGGTGGTTGATCCCTGGCAGACTCACCAAGAGGAATGATTGCTTAAAACTACATACAGGAAACTTACACAGCATATTGTCTCATCTTTATTGATGGTTTTCTATTGAGAAGTTTACATAGCTGAAGTGTATCCAGATTCGAAGGACTGTTATTAATAAGTGCAGAGGTGGCTTATTCCAAGAACATTGTTGCATTTTATTCAAAATCACAGGGTCCATATCTGTCCAAGCAGTGTAGTGGCCAGTTTCAATCCAGCAGAGCATTTTTCATACATTGAAGGCAGTTTGCCTCCTCCAAAGCTTGTTTCAAAGTCAGAATGCCTCCAAAATGAGATCACAAAGGCGGACAACATAAGAGATATGAGCCTATCTCCATAGAAGAACTCAATGCTCACCCATCAGTGCTTTTCAATTTCCATGAAGTAGGCTGTCTTGATTTCTGTCAGAGGATAGAAGAAGTCAAGAGTTTCTCGCCACTTACACATTTGTGCGCTTTGAGATTCAAGGACAAACACTTCCAGTTAGCGGGTCTTGACTTCAAAATCTCCCCAAGGTATGTATCCAAGGCTACCAAGATCCCGTATCATGGTGAAAAGTGGTTTAAACAAGCGCATCTTGATCTGGAGGATTATAAACCTTTCATCAAGCCGGAACATAGAGAAACCATCACTGCTATTTTTCCTTTCTCCTATCTTCTTGACAGTTATGCTCCACTGATGAAGGCCATAATGAGATATTTTACTTGTGAAGGGAGGTTTAGCCAAATATTTGCCTATCATGTTCGCTTGTTGATGCATTTTACCAGGAGCAGGCAATTAAACCTTCCATACTTTTTGTCCAAGAGCATAGAGAAAATGGCAGCTACTGTCCAAAAGAAAGCTCCACCTCAGTAAATCCCTTCTCTCTTTCACCATTCCTTGATCAAGATCATCTTCTTACACCAGCTGGAGAAGAAAGGAGTTTCATGGGATTCATTCATTAGCCATGCCGATTTCGCCACTGTCCCTCCTGTTCATGTGTCTCCTACTCAGCCTGTCCATCGCCCAGTGCCTTTATCTAGTAGGCCTACCCCTAAAAACTCAAGATGACCACTGGGCAGCCAAGAAAACAGGGAGAAGGAGAGGGCAGTGAGCCACAGAGAGAAAAGGAGGATGATGAGCAGCAACAGCCAGATTTTGAGGGACAGCAGCAGTTAGATATCATTGGACAGCAGCTAGAGGTTGATGAACAACATCAAATTCAGGAAGAGGGACAGCAGCAGATAGAGGTTGAAGAGCAGCAGGTTGAGCAAACAATTGAAGCATCTTTTGAGCCACAAGCTGGACAGGATGTTGAGGAAGGACAACAAGCTGAAGCTGCCTCCTTGACAGTGACCAAAACTGTTCCTAAAAAGAGGAAATTGCCCAAAAAGACAACTTCTAGCTTGCCAAGGAGAAAGAGCGCTAGATTGGCCTTCAAAGGCAAAAGTGCAGTTGGAGAAAGTGCCAAGCATGGAGGTAAATCAGTTGTAATCCCTATCCCAAGCGATGACAGTGACAATGAGGCACGCATCCTTGAAAACCTCCTCATTCACAAAGAAGGGAAAATTGAGGTGTTACAAGAAGATCTTCAAAGGGCAAGGAATTTCAATCATTTCTTGGAGGTTGAGAACAAACAAATGAAGTTTCATGTAGCCATTCATGAGGCGAGGGCGATCAAGTATAAAAAGGAGGCAGAAAAGGCGCAAGTAAGAATTGAAGAGCTCATTGGCGAGTTTGATGATGAAGAGGAAGAGGACCAACCTAGGAGAAAGAGGCCTAGGACCATCGGGCTTAGAAAAGCCTTGGAGAAACAGAGAGCAGAAGAACAAGCTCAGTTCGATGCCTTTCCTCTCACTGCCCTCTTTGAACAGGAAATTGAGGAAAACAAGGAAGTATGGCTTGAGAGGGCCAGCCAGCATTTGGAAACAAAGCTTGAGAAGGCAAACAGGGATCTTGAGCTACAGAGAAAGAGAACTCTTCACTTTCAGAAGCTAAATCAATTTGCCAGGCGCAAATTGAAGGTGGCACAAGAAAAATTGAAGAAATTGAAGGAGAGGCGCCTAGCACGGAAAGAAGAAAAAAGCACATCAGCCCTCGATATTTTGGCTTCAGCTTCGGAACATGTCTCTATGGACCCTTGAGGGTCATGCATGCCAATTTTGGGCCTGTTTCGAAAACTTTTTGTTTTTTGGCATTTTTGGGGTTTTCGCCAAAAACTCATAAATGCGCCATTTCAGTTTGATGAGTCGTCAAGGGAGGAGGGTGACACCAATGGATTCCATAATTTCATGAGCAGCTCTCCGGCGATTTTCAGGGCATTTTAAGATCATTCGCCCCTCCAAATTGGCGAAAAACAGCCTCATTTTGCACATTCTGCCCGCCATATCAGCAGCCTGCTATTTTCTGGGTTTTTGCACACAGGTACAGTTTTGAGGGACTTTCAGAGATCAGATTGAGATGATTCCACTTGCATTGGAAATCAGACACAGAGAGCTTTCCAATGAGCCATCATGAACCTCATTTCGACATCGGGAAGGCTTCCATTTGCATCCAGCAAGTCAGGGGACCTTTTTCAGGCATAAATATGAAGTATTTTTGCAATTTTTGAACTCCAAAAATCTGCTTTTCCCAAATGTGCGTTAGGCTATTTTTATCATGGGAAAATCATGTAAATTCAATATAATTTCCGTTTTTAGCATTTTTTTTAGATATTTTATGGGATATTTTGTGCCTTGGGCTTTGCAAAGCCTCAAGGACAAGTTTAGATATTTTGACTTGGCCAATGGGATAGCTAGTTGCTCCATGAGGTTTTCCTCCCTCTAGCCTATTTATCCCATGGTTCTCATTGTAAATCGGAGGCTGAACTTGAGAGAAGAATTAATGCATTGGTCATATGAGCTTTGAAGAATACACTTGAGTTATGATTTTTGGACTGCCTCTTGGATGCTTTTGAAGAATGATGAAGGATTGTTGATGGATTCCTTGACATGGTAGAATGGTATAGTGCTTCTTAATGTGTTTTGTCTTCTAGTTTTCACTCATAATTCATATTTCTTGCTGCTATAGATCATTAAAGATTGATTTTGAGATATGCCCATGGAGGCACCTCAAAATCCCTGAATCTTCATAGCTTGATGTTTTCTTCTCCCTTAGTTATGCTAAAGAATTCTTAGCTGCTCTTTAGTAACCTAAGGTATTGTTGCTAAGTTTTATTCATCAGTTCTATGTATGTTGAGTAGGATGTATGGTTTCCCCTACCTATCTATCAGCTGCCCGTAGTTCAGTCCATAAAACTTCCTCTTTGACTGATTTGTTGATCATTTAGTTGAACCAAGGAGGCCTAGTCCCGATCTAGCCCTTTGCCTAAAACTATGAAAACTTGTTTGTCCAAGTGCCCAATGACTTAGAGACTATGTTTAGGCGTTTTCGGCATAGTTTATGAGTTGTTAGTTTGTCTCATGTGTTTTCCCCAAAGTCTGATAGCCATTTCCCGAAGTTATAGGGTCTTATACCTCTATGTATGGCTGGAATGTTTGATTTCTATGTATTGATTAGATTATAGTTATTCCATCAGCCCTAGTACCAGCGCAGTTCATCTCCAGCCTTCAGAGTAGCTAGGACGCTGTCCTTGTTACAGCCATTTTCTGTTGAGAGGGTCTCCACTTGCCTAGGGCAAGGATAGGTGCACTTACTCTGATTTATTGTACTCCTCTCTATGTACTTTCTGATTAATAAAATGGCTCAATTTCTGGTGTTCCATGTGCTATGATTCAATGATCTGGTTCATTATCATATTTTCTATATCTTTACTGGTGTATTTCTGTTTATTACTGGTTATTCCCCTTTGGGGATATTACATCGATCCTGGGTATAGGATACCTGTTCTTCAGGGTCTTCTTGTTCAGGGCCCTGTAATCAATGCACATCCTCAAGGTGTCGTTCTTCTTCTTCACCAACACTACAGAAAAAGCAAACGGACTCGTGCTCGGTCTGATGTGTCCAAGAGCCAGCAACTCCTGGATGGCCCGCTCAATCTCATCCCGATAGACTTTGGGATGCCTATAGGGGGTAGTGATCACCGCCTGAATACCCTGCTCAAGCTCAATGGTGTGCTCAAACCCTCGGTCCAGTGGCCGACCTGGTGGTATATCCCCAAACACTGCATCATACCTGTCAAGGATGGCCTATATATCCAGATGAACTGCTCGACCAGTGGTCTCTGCCTCTGATGCTCGCAACTCAACCACCCACTCTATGTCTCCCTTCCGGAAGTCTGCCTCCATCCGGTGTGCCGAAACTGTCTAAGGTGGGTAAGTTTGCATCTCGCGGATCTTCTCATGCTTCCCGGTCTTCTTGTCATCCCACTCCATCTCTAAGGCCTCCCAATCCGCGGTGACCTTCCCCAAAGTAATCGACCACTAAACACCCAGTACCACATTGGTATCTGGTATGTTGACCATAAAGAAGTGGTCGGTCACGGTCTAAGTACCCATAGTCAAAGCCAACTCTGGAACATACCAGGCACACTGCATCGTCTGGGCTCTTGGGACCAAAACTGAAAATCCGTCAAAGCTCTCGGTCGGTATACCCCTCTGCTCGACCATCTGTGCATCAATAAAGTTGTGGGTCGCCCCGCTGTCAACCAAGATTGACACTCGCTGGCCACGTACTGTCCCTCGTACGCGTAGTGTCAAATATTTAGGAACTCCTCGCAAGGCTGCGAGGGTCCCTCCTGTGGGTGCAAAAGTTGCACCTCCTGTCCCTGGAGGTGGAGGCGGCAATTGATCTTGGGCCGTCTGACTATCTCCTGCCTCCTCATCATCCTCCTCATCCTCTTCCCCGCTATCATCGGAGAAGACCTCAATGAAGTGTGCTTTACAAGCAGCACACCTATGCCCTGGTGCCCACGGCTCCTGACAAGTGAAGCACAGTCGCTTCTTCCTCAACTCCCTCCTGGCATCATCATCTATCTGAGCCCGTCCGGGATTCCCCTTTAGAGGAGGAACCCTCACATCCTTCCCCTTGGGCTGGAAACCCTGTCTCTGGGGGTAAGGTGTCCGCGTCCTGGGCAATGCATCCTTTAAGTCCCTGGTCCTGCTGATAGCATCCTGGAGAGTAGCTAGTCTAGTATATTTGACTAAACCTCGAAGTGGCTCTGCCAATCCCTCCACAAACATATAAATCGTCCGTGTCACGGATAGATCTAGCACCATCACCGAAACCCTCAAGAAATCTGCAATGTATGTCTCTGGGCTCCCTGTCTGCTTGAGCCTCGTCAGCTCAACAAAATGTTGTTCCGGATCCCTCCAATCAAAACGCTCCATCAACCTCCTAGTAAACTCGGCATATGTCGTCACTGTAGAATGCCCGAGTGTGACCATCCCATGGAACCACCAGTCCTGAGCCTCACCATCCAAATGTAATGTCGCCACCTTGATGGCCTCCGTCTCCGACATCTGGTTAAGCTGGAAATAGATGTCCAGCTTCTCCACCCAAGACTTTGCCGAACTGTTTGATGAGCCATCAAACGTAGGCAAATGGAATCTGCTAGATGTGCGGTGGGAATCTTCATCATGGTAATGTCGGTGCCCTCTATGATGGTCGCGGGGTTTACTGTCTCACTAGAGCTGAACAAAATCACGGAATGAGAGAGCATCCCTGAACTCCTGCCCATAAGCCTGATACTCTGCAAAATACTCTCCCATGTATCCAGGCTCTACCTCCTGCTGGGCTCCTGCCCCTGTGTCTGCTCCCAAGAAAGTGGGCATAGTAGAGCAGGTAGGTGCTCGTGAAGCCATCGGCTGAATAGTATCACGCTGAGCAGCACCCTGCTCCGGCAAATGATGGGATGTACCTGATCCCTCTCCTACCTGGAAAACCCGTGGGGTCTCACGCTGTCTAGCCTCCACAGCGGTGAATCTCTGACCCATCACCTCAATCTGTCTGGCTAAATCCTGCACCGATTTGAGGAGTGCCTCCCCAAACTGTTTGGCCTCTGTGTCATCTGCCATCGGCCCTCTCTGGACTGAATCTAATACAGGCTCCTCCCGCTCTGCGTCTGTCACAAGCTCTCTCTCCTGCTCTGTGTCCACCACCCGAACACAGTCTCCCTCTCCGTATGTGTTCTCCAACCTATGCTCACGGTCTCTGTACTTCCTGCCTCTGTAACAAATATATGGTCTCTTCCCCGGTGTCATAGACCACAGGCTGAGCCAGAACAATGCTCTGATACCGCTGTAATATCCTGTTTCGGGGATATCTCTAAAACATGGCAAACTCCAACCAGAGATGGACTGGGAGGGCATTTACCGGATATTCTGCTTCTGAAAGAGGACGAGATCCGGCGGCTATCTGGCCCTTTCCAGACTCTGTCTAGGAGTGAAAGATAAACACACCAAGTGGTATAGAACTAGAATGCTCAAGAATATATAAAAATAACAGTGCAGCATACATATAATAACATAGACAGAATATACGACAACTCATCCAGAAACATAGAGACGAAATGCTAAGCCATTTTATTAATCTGAGAAATATAATGAAATACAATAGTGATCAGAGTGATGGCACCTAATCTTGCTCAAGGCAAGTGAAGAAACACTCTCAGAAAATACAGTAAATGGCTTCTCTCTGAACTGCGTCCCAGCTGCTGGAAAACTGCCGTGTAGCTGCTACTGCTAGAATGGACTGAAGTCTAGGGGTTGATCCCCTCGCCGGAATGAGCTGAAAATCTGCAATCCTCCTCTACTCACCAATCCCGACAAAACCCAAAAACCATATCAAAAATAGCCGACCCCCGAAAATCACCAAAAAATACCTCCTCAGGGAATTACGCTGGCCTCCAAGGCTCTGCGCAGAGGCTAAATGAGAATTGCTGAAACACTGCCTCAAACTCCACCAAAATCCTCCTGTGGGCAAAGGCTAATCCTCTGCTCAATATCTCGGCTAAATCTCCTGCAAAAATCCCGATCCGGAGCACCTCCAAAATGGACTGCGTCCTCTCTCCTAGTGACTGCGCAGTCTCTATGAAACCCCAGCTCTGCAGCAAACCCAAACAACAAACCTCTCACAAAATACTAAATAAATAACCTTGCCCGAGCAAGCACTCGAATTCCCTCGGGGCTAAGGGCGAGATCTCCGACCGGAGACACTCAATGCACTAAACAGTGTTGCAGACAGGCTAAACAGCCAGCGTGCTCAGAAGACAAAACGTCTAGCTCAATATCATCAACAACAGAACGAATCAAATGAGAAGGCTCCTCCTTCTTTTATAACGTTGGCCTTCCTCCAATCCCAAGGCCATCTCTTGAACATAGCCCCCATCTCTTGCCACGTGTCCAACCTCTCCTGCACAGAAGCTTCTAGAGCTAACGTGAGCCCCCTCTCTACATGGTGCTTGGCCCCCCTTGGCTCTCCCCTTAAGTTACAACGTCATGCTACTAGGAGGATGTTTTATTTCACTTAAGTGAGTTAGACCCTCTCTACTCACTTTTTATTTATTTATAAACTATAGACAGCAAAACTATACAAAATCGAATATTCCAATTAGCTGTCGCTAATTAGGAATATTACAAAGAATTAGTTCTGTGTTCAAGAATAGTCAAAAGGTCCTCAAGAAGCAAACTTCTTAGCAGGAACTCTTGTAAGAAATGAAAGAATTGGAGTCGCCACTTGAACATGAAACTAATTCTGAAACAGAAGAAATAATCGAGAATAACAAACAGATATCAGGGGGGGATTCTTGTCTGGGAGTAAATAGATGAATAAGTGGAGTCGCCACCCAAACAAGAAGCCAACCGAAATTTCCAGGTGCTAAAGATACGATGATGAAATAATTAGTGAGATGATGAAAGATATGAAGAGATGAAATGACGCCAAAAAATGCTATAACTTGTGACAGGCTAATGAATGGCGAAAGAAGATTTAAAAGATTAGAAAATGTCGTTAAGACCAAGGACAGAAAAAACTCTGTCCCTGGCAACGGCGCCAAAAAATGTTGTCGCACAGATTGTCTATGCACCGTGACAACGGCTCAGATCGGGGGCTGTCACCCTGATCCCCAATCTCTCTATCTAAGCTATCTCCTTGCAAGCTAAGGGAGGTAGACCTAACAGAAATGAAGGAAAAGAACTGGTTGAGAATCAACCAATTCAAGAGACACAGTCAAATAACCAAGTACTTGTTAAGATTAACGAGATTTCAGAGATCCAATTAGATTTGAAAATTAAAACCAGTGCCTTATGGAGTTAAAAGATCCTGTTATGCAATTAGAGCCAAGTAATGGATGTAAAACTGCTGCTATGAAAATATAAATGACCACAATGACATTCAATAGAAAGCACCACAACCATTCATTAAGATACTTAAACCAATTAGCAAAGCTTATCATGAGACGATCATATAAATTAAAATGCCAGATGCTTGAAATATTTCTGAATCTATGATATCTCAATTATAACCCAATCCAGAATTTAAAAATGTTCCATAGTCAAATCTTAGATAAAAAATTTAAGCTCATTTGACTATAGAAAATTTTTAGACCTTTTGAAAAAAAAATTATATTTTATTATTTTTAAATTTTTTTAAACAAAACTAAAAAATTGAAATCCTAAAGTTAGATCTAAAACTACACTAATTCAAAAATTTAAAATCTACAACTAAAAATTTAAAAGTTAAATAACAAAATCTAAATCTAAAGCTAAAATAACAAAAATCAAACTAGACTAACAAATTGAATTTGTAATTAAAACTAAAACTAAACGTAAAAAAAGAAATCTAATACTAAATCAAAACTTAGAACTAAACTAACACCTAATGCTAACCAAACTAAATTCTAAAAAAAAAAAATCCTAATCTAAAACTAACTTTATCAAAATAAAATCTAAGCTAAATTAAAAATAAATAAAATCGAACCCAAAAAAAAATGAAATCTAAAATCTGAACTAAATTAGAACCTAAAAAAAAAATCGACAAAATTTTAAAATCTAACTGAAACTAAACTAAACGAATTCTAAAAAAATAAAATAATTAAAACCTAAGACTAACCTTAAGCTGTCGTTAATTAAGATCTAAAAAGAAATAAAACTTAAGCCTAACTCCTAAACTGGAAACGAAACTAACACTGAATCCGATTGAAGCATATGCGTGAGAGTTTTTACGTGTGTACGTTTGTTTTCTTGTGCAGAGCGAGGAGGGAGTTGGACGAAGAGAAACCAGTGGAGCACGACGGCGTCAGGAGGGACGAGGACTCGACGATGGGCAGATGGAAGGGTGCAGTGAATGGAAAGAGAGCGAGGGCAGAGAAGGGTTGACAGGATGGCTCGAAGGCAGAAGGAAGGAGAATGCAGTGTAATGGAGGACGTGATGATCGACGGAAAGGAGGCTTGGAGATAGGTAACGCAGAAGCAAGGGGATTGACGGCAAGGAGAGGGAGGAGATGGGTTGGACGACGGATAGGAAGAGGAAGGCAGGGTCGTTGAGGAGTTGGATAGCAAACAAAGAGGAATGGAGCGAATTATAAAATAAAAATTTCAAAGGGCTTTGTAATTTTTGTTTTAACTTGGTTTTATTATAGTCTTCAAAGCTTAGTTTTTAAAGGTTTTAGTTCCATTTTTTAGATATAAAATAAAAAAGTTTAAAAATTTTAAAAATATAAAAAGGGTTAATTTTTTGTTTTCATGGTCAAAGTGAGATTAATCTTTTTATCTGAAGTTTTTTTACTAGGGAAACGTTTTCTGGATCGAGATTAATTGAAACATCTTAAACATCTGGCGCTTTCATCTTATATTGCTGTGGGTTTAAGTTATTCATGGTTGTGTTTTTAATTGGACATCATTGTGATCAATCGTGTTTTCATAGCAACACTTAATTGTCAACTGCTTGTTTTATTAATTACATAACGGGATCTTGTTTGACTCCACAGGGCATTGGTTTTAATCCAATCTTTAAGAATCTCGTTAAATCTTATCAAGTACTTGGTGTTTTCGCTGTGTCTCCTAGATTGGTTGATTTGCAACCAATTCTTGTCCTTCATTTCTGTTAGGGTCTACCTCCCTTAGCTTGCAAGGAGACAGCTTCGATAGAGAGATTGGGGATAAAGGTGACAGCCCCCGATCTAAGCCGTTGTCGCGGTGCCTAGACAATCTGTGCGACAACATTTTTTGGCGTCGTTGTCGGGGATCCATTTATTGGACGTTGGCTTTACGACATTCATCTCTTTATTCATCTTTCATCTCAGGTATTTGGGTGAGCTTCCTGTCCTAGTGGCAACTCCATTGGCTTCATCTTCCACAAGAACTTATACAAGAAGGCATCCAAGAAGCTTGATTAATCCTACTCCAGATCCTGAAAGGGTTTTTAGAGTCCGATTACACAAGCTCTCTTCTCGTACACTTCTTGATAATCTCGGCCAAGAAGCTCTATCCGATATCCATTCTCTTTTTTGTGATCCACCTAAAAACGATATCATGGAGTTATTTACCCCGTGTAATTTTGCTAATATTCAGGGTTATCCCCATGCTATCCCTCAAACTGGAATGGATAAATTACCTTCTTTTGAAGGAAATGATGCAGTTAGTGTCAAGTCTCATTTGTTTGCTTTCGCTAATTGGTGGAATAGATTTGCAGTTGCAAATAACAATTTTGATGATGTAAAGATGAAAACTTTTGTTCTTACTTTTGGCCAGGATGTTGCTAAATGGTTTAACGAAAAGCCTGATAATTCATTCGATACTTTTGAATCAATTGTCGCTGCCTTTAATGACAAGTATGGTGATAAAAGGGAAGATAAGCATTTGGTAAGAGAGATCAGTACCATAAAAAAGAAAGAAAATGAAACGATTGAAGAATTTAACAGTGGATTTAATGGTATCCTTAGAGAAATATCTCAAACTCATAAACCTCCTGATGGATCTCTTCTAAATTTTTACATTGATGCTTTTAATTCTGATACTTCCTATGAGTTAAGGTGGGCTAAAACTGCAAATTATAAGGCTTGTCAATCTTTAGCTAAAGAGCTTGAAAAAGATAAAAGGGCATCTGGGAAGTCTAAAATTCCTGGTTTTGATAGGGTTGCAACTAAGTTAAAGGACCTAAAGGTAAAGAACCTCTAGAAGATGATGATGACCCTATAAAAAAGTTAATGCAAAAGCTTGAAAGCATGGAGCTTAATCAAGCAAAATTGATCTCTGATCATGCTAAGGAAATAAGCACTTTATAGTCTAGGTTGGTTCAAAGGAAAGTGTAATATCCTGTTTCGGGGATATCTCCAAAACACCAACAAACTCCAACCAGAGATGGACTGGGAGGGCGTTTACCAGATATTTCACCTTTGTGAAGAGAGTGAGATCTGGAAGCTACCTGACCCTTTCCAGACTCTGTCTAAGAGTATGAAATAAACACACCAAGTGGTATAGAACTAGAATGCCCGAAAGTGCATAAAGATAATAGTAAAGCAAACATACAATAGCATAGATAGAATGTACGACAAATCATCCAGAAATATAGAGAGAGAATGCTAAGCCATTTTATTATACTGAGAAATATAATGAAGTACAAGAGGTGATCAAAGTGATGGCACCTAATCTTGCTCAAGGCAAGTGAAGAAATACTGTCAGAATATCAAGAAATGGCTGCACTCTGAACTGCGTCCCAGCTGCTAGAAAACTGTCGTGTAGCTGCTACTGCTGAACTGAACTGATGACTTGGGGCTGATCCCCTCGCCGGAATGAGCTGAAAATCTGGAATCCACCTCTACTCATCAACCACAGCAAAACCCAGCAATCATATCTAATATGGCTGACCCCCGAAAATCACCCCCTTGGGGAATTATGCTGCCCTCCAAGGCTCTACGCAGAGGCTGAATAGGAACAACTGAAATACAACCTCAAACTCCACCAAAATCCTCCCAAAGGCAAAGGCTGATCCTTTGCTCGATCTCCCGGCTCAAAACCCCTGCAAGAAACTCAATCCGGAGCTCCTCCTGAATGCACTGCGTCCTCCCTCTCAATGACTGCGCAGTCTCTGAATGCACAGCTCCGCAACAAAACCCAAACACCAATCCTCCCACAAAATGCTGAAGAAACTACCTTGCCCGAGCAGGCACTCGAAGTCCCCCGAGGCTAAGGGCGAGATCTCCGATCGGAGACACTCAACGCACTAAACAGTGTTCTAGACAGGCTAAACAGCCAGCGTGCTCAAGAAGTCAAAACAACCAACTCAATATCATCAACAACGAATGAAAAAAATGAGGAGGCTCTCCCCTCTATATATCATGAGCCCCTCTCAACCTTAATGCTCACCTCCTCCAACGTTGCCACGTGCTCCCTCTTGGCCTGCGTAGTCCCTCCATGTGTCTACGTTTGCCCCCCTCTCTGCGTGGTCTCTTGGCCCCCATGAGTCACTTAAGTTACAACGTTGTGCTACTAGGGAGTGAACTTTTATTTCTAAAGTGAGTTATGTCTTCTTTACTCATATTTTTATTTATGAATAAACTATAGACGGCAAAATTGAGCAAAATCGAATATTCCAATTAGCCATAGCTAAGTAGGAATATTATAGTCTCCCTCGGCAAAATGTTGCTTGTCCTCAAGCAACTGAAGTGATGGATGCTGCAAAATTTTCTCACTCTCCCAAGTGGCACCCTCGTCCGGCAAATTCTTCCACCTCACCAAGAATTCCCAGACTGTCCTGCTCCATAGCTGCCTCTCCCTGGTATCAATAATAGCCTCTGGCTGCAACACCAAATGCCCCTCATCATCCGTGGGTGGTAGCTCATCTGTCACTGTCACCTGCTGCCCCAGTGCCTTCTCCAGGCATGATACGCGAAAAACGTTGTGGATCTCGCTACCTTGGGGCAGCTCCAACTCATATGCAACTTGTCCAATCCTGCGTATCACCCTGTATGGCCCGTAAAAGTGGGGCTTGAGCTTCTCAGCTCCCTTCTGCTTCAGTGACGACTGTCGGTATGGCTGTAATCGTAGGTAGACCAAGTCCCCTACCTCAAACTGTCTCTCCACCTAACCTCTGTCGGCATACAGCTTCTGCTGGTTTTGTGCTGTAGCCATATTATCCTTGAGAGCTCGGAGAATGTCCTGACTCTCTTGGATCCAAATCTTGGCTCTAGGAGCCTTGCTAGCACCAAACATCACATCAGCAAAAGATAAAGAATGATACCCATACAAAGCATAGAATGGTGACATACCAATGGACATGTGATGTGTAGTGTTGTAGCAGTACTCCCCCAGATGCAACCACTTCAGCCATGTTCGCTGCTGCCCACTGACATAGTTACGCAAGTAGCCCTCCAACCACTTGTTAACTATCTCCGTCTGTCCATCCGTCTATGGGTGATAACTGGTACTCGGTGTCAACTCCGTCCCCACCAACCGGAAAAGCTCCTACCAAAATCCGCCCATGAAGCGGCTGTCCCTGTCACTGATGATGGTCTTAGGAAGACCATGTAGCCTAAAAACCTCTCTAAAGAACAACTCAGCCACCTGTGCTGCTGTGTAGTGCGGGGATATGGCGAAAAAATGCGCATACTTTGTCAGTCGATCAACGGCGACAAAGATATAATCCTTGCCCTGCACCATGGGCAACCCTGTGATGAAGTCCATCGAAATACTCTCCCATTTCCCATCCGGAATCGGAAGAGGCTGCAATAATCCTGCGGGATGGCTCATCTCCCCCTTGTTCCTCTGGCAAACATCGCACTCCCTGATGTGCTGGAGTACGTCCTCCTTGAGGCCCTTCCATGAGAACCTCTCTCTAATGGCCCTGTAGGTTTTGGTAAACCCCTAATGGCCGGCCAATGGTGAATCATGTGATGCCTGAAGTATCTTCTTATTGAGCTGAGATCCCTCAATCAATAAGATCCGGTCCCTATAGTAGATGATCTCATCGACCACCCTGTACCTGTCATCCGCCACCTATCCATCCAGAACCTCGCATGCAAATCTGTCCTTGGAGTACTCAACTAAAAGTCGAGCCCTCCAGTCTGTATCCAACCTCATAAGAGACAACGTGGCTGGTCTACGTGAAAGGGCATCTGCTACCATGTTGTTCTTACCCTTGACATACTCAATGTCAAAGTCATATGCCTGGATCTTACTAATCCACTTTTGTTGCCTCTCCTGTAGCTGCTTCTGCTCAAAGAACCTGAGGCTATTGTGATCAGTCCTCACCCTGAACATGTTTCCCACCAAATATTGCCGGAATTTGGCCAATGCATGCATAATGGCCAGCATCTCCTTGTCGTATATAGAATAAAACCTCTCGTGTGGAAGGAGCTTCTGGCTCTCAAAGGCTATAGGGTGACCTCCCTGCATCAATATTGCGCCGATCCCCTCTCCTGACGCATCACACTCCAAAAAAAATGGCTGTGTAAAATCCGGCAATGCAAGCACTGGGCAGCTGCTCATCACCTCCTTGAGCCTATCAAAGGCTCGCTGCGCTGTATCCGACCAACTGAATGCCCCCTTCTTCGTCAAATCTGTAAGGGGTGCAGCAAGCTGTGAGAAACTCTTGACGAACTTCCTGTAATAAGTACAAATGCCAATGAATCCTCGAAGTTCTGTCACGTTCCTCGGCTCCGGCCAATCTCTGATGGCCCTGATCTTCTCCTCGTGGACTCTCACTCCGTCCACCCCTATGATATGTCCCAAGTACAACATCTCCGTCAACCCAAACTCACACTTGGAGAGCTTGGCATAGAACTGCTGCTCCTCCAAAATGCACAACACTGCCTCAATGTGCTGGAGATGCTCCTCCCAAGTCCTGCTATAAATGAGGATATCATCAAAGAACACCAACACAAACTTCCTCAAGTGACTGCGGAAGATGTGATTCATGCAAGACTGGAATGTCGCTGGGGCGTTGGTTAGCCCGAAGGGCATCACCAAAAACTCAAAGTGCCCATAGTGACACCTGAAGGCGGTCTTGGGAATGTCCTGTTCCCTCACGCGAATCTGATGGTACCCTGATCTCAAATCAATCTTTGAGAAGAACCGGGCTCCTCTCAACTCATCCATCAACTCATCGATCCTGGGTATAGGGTACCTGTTCTTCAGGGTCTTCTTGTTCAGGGCCCTGTAGTCAATACACATCCTCAAAGTGCCATCCTTCTTCTTCACCAACACCACGGAAGAAGCAAAAGGACTCGTACTCGACCGGATGTGCCCAAGAGCCAGCAACTCCTGGATGGCCCGCTCAATCTCATCCCGATAGGCTTTGGGGTGCCTATAGGGTGTGGTAATCACTGCCTGAATACCCTGCTCCAACTCAATAGTATGCTCAAACCCCCGATCTGGTGGTCGGCCTGGTGGTATATCCCCGAACACTGTGTCATACCTGTCAAGGATGGCCTGTATATCAGAATGAACGGCCTGATCGGTAGTCCCTGCCTCTGATGCCCGCAACTCAACCACCCACTCTATGTCTCCCTTCTGGAAATCTGCCTCCATCCGGTGAGCCAAAACAGTCTGAGGTCGGTAAGTGTGCATCCCGCAGATCTTCTCATGCTTCCTAGTCTTTTTATCATCCCACTCCATCTCCAAGGCCTCCCAATCTGTGGTGACCTTCCCCAAAGTAATCAACCACTGAACACCCAATACCACATTGGTATCCGGTATGTTGACCACGAAAAAGTGTTCGGTCACGGTGTTGGTACCCATCGTCACTGCCAACTCTGGAACATATTGGGCACACTACATCGTCTGAGCTCCTGGGACTAAAACTGAAAATCCATCGAAGCTCTCGGTAGGTATACCTCTCCGCTCAACCATCTGTGCATCGATGAAGTTGTGGGTTGTCCCACTGTCAACCAAAACTGATACTCGCTGACCACGTATTGTCCCCCGTACGCGCAGCGTCAAATACTTAGGAACTCCTCGCAATGCTGCAAGGGTCCCCCCTGTGGGTGCAAAAGCTGCACCTCCTGCCCCTGGAGGTGGTGGTGGCAACTGATCCTGGGTTGTCTGACTATCTCCTGCCTCCACGTCATCCTCCTCATCCTCTTGCCTGCTACTCTCGGAGAAGACCTCAATGAAGTGTGCTTTGCCAACAGTACATCTATGTCCCGGTGCCCACGGCTCCTGACAGGTAAAGCACAACTGCTTCTTCTTCAGCTCCCTCCTGGCATCAACATCCGTCTGTGCCCGTCCTGGATTCCCCTTTGGAGGCGGAATCTTCACATCCTTACCCTTGGGCTGGAAGCCTTGTCTCTGGGGGTAAGTTGTCCGTGTCCTGGGCAATGCATCCTGTAAATCCCGGGTCCTGCTAATAGCATCCCTGAGTGTGGTTGGTCTAGTAGATCTGACTAGACCCCGAAGTGGCTCTGCTAACCCCTCCACAAACATATAGATCATCCGTGCCGCGGATAGATCTGGTACCATCACTGAAACCCTCAAGAAGTCTGCAATGTGAGTCTCTGGGCTCCCGGTCTGTTTGAGCCTAGTCAGCTCAACAAAGTGCTGTTCCGAATCCCTCCGGTTAAACCTCTCTATCAACCTCCTGGTAAACTCGACATATGTCATCACTGTAGAATGTCCGAGTGTAACCATCCCATGAAACCACAAGTCCTGGGCCTCACCATCCAAATGTAATGTCACCACCTTGATGGCCTCCGTCTCCAACATCTGGTTAAGCTGGATATAGATGTCCAGCTTCTCCACCCAAGACTTCGCAATGTCCCACTGAAGCTAAACAAAATCTCTGAACGAGAGAGCATCCCTGAACTCCTGCCCATATGCCTGATACTCTGCAAAATAATCACCCATATGTTCGGGCTCTACCTCCTGCTGGGCTCCTGCCCGTGTGTCTGCTCCCAAGAAAGTGGGCATGGTAAAGCGTGTAGGTGCATGTGGAGCCATCGGCTGAGTAGTATCACGCTGAGTAGCACCATGCTCCGGCAAATGGTGGGATGTACCCGATCCCTCTCCTACCTGGAAAACCTGTGGGGTCTCACACTGTCTAGCCTCCACAGTGGTGAATCTTTGACCCATCACCTCAATCTATCTCGCTAGATCCTGCACTGATTTGAGGAGTGCCTCCCCAAACTGCTTTGCCTCACTATCATCTGCCATCGGCTCTCTCTGCTCTGAATCTAGCACAGGTTCCTCCTACTCTGCGTCTGTCACAGGCTCCTGTTCTGTGTCCACCACCCAAACATAGTCTCCCTCTCCGTAGGTGTTCTCCAACCTACGCTCACGATCTCTGTACTTTCTGCCTCTATAACAAATGTAGGGCCTCTTCCCCGGTGTCATAGAAAACTAGCTCCCCAGGCTGAGCTAGAACTATGCTCTGATAAAACTGTAATATCCTGGGCGTTTACCAGATATTTCACCTCTTTGAAGAGAGTGAGATCTGGAGGCTACCTGGCCCTTTCCAGACTCTGTCTAAGAGTATGAAATAAACACACCAAGTGGTATAGAACTAGAATGCCCGAAAGTACATAAAGATAACAGTAAAGCAAACATACAATAGCATAGATAGAATGTACGACAAATCATCCAGAAATATATAGAGAGAATGCTAAGCCATTTTATTATACTGAGAAATATAATGAAGTACAATAGGTGATCAGAGTGATGGCACCTAATCTTGCTCAAGGCAAGTGAAGAAATACTCTCAGAATATCAAGAAATGGCTGCTCTCTGAACTGCGTCCCAGCTACTAGAAAACCGCCGTGTAGTTGCTACTGCTGAACTGAACTGATGACTTGGGGCTGATCCCCTCTCCGGAATGAACTGAAAATCTGGAATCCACCTCTACTCATCAACCACAGCAAAACCCAAAAATCATATCTGAAATGGCTGACCCCCGAAAATCACCCCCTTGGGGAATTACGCTGACCTCCAGGCTCTGCGCAGAGGCTGAATAGGAACAACTAAAATATGGCCTCAAACTCCACCAAAATCCTCCCAAAGGCAAAGGCTGATCCTCTGCTCGATCTCCCGGCTCAAAACCCCTGCAAGAAACTCAATTTGAAGCTCCTCCTGAATGGATTGTGTCCTCCCTCTCAATGACTGCGCAGTCTCTGAATGCACAGCTCCGCAACAAAACCCAAACACCAATCCTCCCACAAAATGCTGAAGAAACTACCTTGCCTGAGCAGCTACTTGAGGTTCCCCGGGGCTAAGGGCGAGATCTCCGATCAGAGACACTCAATGCACTAAACAGTGCTGCAGACAGGCTAAACAGCCAGCGTGCTCAAGAAGTCAAAATGACCAGCTCAATATCATCAACAACGAATGAACAAAATGAGGAGGCTCTCCCCTCTATATAGCATGAGCCCCTCTCAACCCTAATGCTCACCTCCTCCAACGTTGCCACGTGCTCTCTCTTCGTCTGCGCAGTCCCACCATGTGTCTACATGGGCCCCCTCTCTGCGTGGTCTCTTGGCCCCCATGGCTCACTTAAGTTACAACGTTGTGCTACTAGGGAGTGAACTTTTATTTCTAAAGTGATTTATGTCTTGTTTACTCACCTTTTTATTTATGAATAAACTATAGATGGCAAAATTGAGCAAAATCGAATATCCCAATTAGCCATAGCTAATTAGGAATATTACAGAAAGGGCTCAAACGCAGAATTCCCAACCTAGGAATCATAATAATAATAATCAAGGAAATAATACTTGGCAGAAAAAAGGTCAATCGAGTGAGCAGAGACCTCTGAATCCGCTTGAATCTACTAATCTGGTTGATGAAGCTCTTCCTTATTGTAGAGTTTGTGATGCTCTTCATGAAGAGGCTACTTGTCCCATTATTGAAAGAGTCATAAATAATAGAATGTTTGGGGCAAGTAATCAGATAAATGTTGTTGGTAAGGAATTCTCTTTGTCTATGGAAGATTGGATGGAAGTTAAGGAAAATAGTCAAGACGTTAGGCCTTTCACATCTTCGCATAGTATCAATAATTTTGATTATGAGAATGATTTGATGATTAAATTATTTGGTGAAAAGCCTTCTCTTGATCAAGTTTTGGAAATTGCTAAGGACAAAGGATTAACTTATCAAAGAAGGGATAAAGAGCAAGGTCATAATCAAAATCCCCCTCGAATTTTTAATCCTAGTCCTGGTTTGGATATTGATTTGGGTGCATGGTTGAAAAATGCTAAGATCTTGGTACCTTTTACTGAGGCAATAAAGTTTCCTAATCAGAGAGCTAAAGTTTTAGATGTTCTTGGAGCTTCACATGTTAATGTTACTCAAAATGAAACTCCTGAAGTGTCTTATCAAGATGCCCCTATATATTTGCAAAAAATGGAATCAGATAACAAAGATCATCAGCCATTTTTTGTTACTTTGATGGTTAATGGTTATAAATTGAATAATTGTATGCTAGATTCTGGTGCTTCAGCTTGTGTCATGACCAAGAGGGTCATGGAACAGCTTAATTTAAGAGTTTCTAGGCCATACTACAACATATGTGCCATGGATTCTAAGAAAATTGAAGTTCATGGGTTGATTAAAGATTTACAAGTTCATTTATCGGTTTAACCTGATATCATGATTGTTCTGGACATAGTTGTAGTCATGTTCCAGATGCTTGGGGTATGTTGTTATCAAGAAAGTGGGCTTCTGATCTAGGAGGAAGTACTCAGATGAACTGGTCTTATGCTATGATTCCTTCTCCTAGAGGTGAAGGATTTGTGAAGCTTAATAGAGAACCTGAAAGAAGATTCCATGTAGAAGATCCTAAAAGACCTCATAATGAAATAATTAAGGAACAACCTGACATGGGGAATTATGCTATTATGTCTAATTTCACGGTTCCCTTAGATGACAAGGTTGATGAGAAATCTGAGGACTTAAAGGATCAGGTTTGGTACATGCATTTTGATGGTGCAGCGTCTAGGTATGGTAAGGGTGCTGGAATTGTTTTGAAATCTCCCCTTGGTAGTGTTTTAAAGTTTGCCTATAGACTTGAGTTTGATGCATCATGCAACCAATAATGTGGTTGAGTATGAGGCTTTGTTGTTGGGTTTTGAATTGGCAAGGGCTTTAATAATTAAGTTGCTTAGTATCAAGGGAGACTCTGATCTGGTTATCATGCAAGTTAAGAACAAATTCACATGTAAAAATCAGAGGTTAAGGAATTATCGAAATGATGTGTGGGATGTTATGGAACACTTTGATGCTATTAACCTTGAAGCTGTCCCAAGGGAAAAGAATGCCTTAGCAGATGAGCTTGCTGTGGCTGCTTCTACTTTACAATTATCTGATGAATTAATTAAGGAAAAGATAAAAATGGAAATTATTTTCAGACCGTCAGTCCCGGATAATGCAGAACATTGGCAAGTTTTTGATGATGAAAAACAAGCTATTCGTTTTCTTAATAATTTGGATGAGTTTGAAGATTTTCGGATAAGTTCTAGGGAGGATGGATATGAGGATTATGATGATATTTTAAATCCTACTCCTTGGAATATTGTTGCTTTAGAACAACACTTTGATCGGCATGATGCCACAAAGCTGAAAGAGGAGAATAGAAAGGATCCAAGTGAGTTCATTGAAGTAAATCTTGGTACTTCTAAGGATCCTAAGATTGTTAAAATCGGTAAAGGTACTAGTGAAGAAGAAAGGAAACAGTTGACAAATTTACTTCATGAGTACAGGGATGTTTTAGCATTTTCATATGATGAGTTAAAAGGATATAGGGAAGATGTCATGCAACATATTATCCCTTTGAAAGATGAGAATGCTAAACCTTTTCGTCAAAAGCTTAGACAGATAAATCCTAAGTTAGCCCCTTTGGTTCAGAAAGAGCTTTCGAAAATGCTTGCAACTGGAATCATTGCTCAAACTAGACATTCAACATGGTGTTCCAACTTGGTGATTGCTAGGAAGAAGAATGGTACCATTAGACTTTGTGTTGATTTTAGAAACCTTAATCTAGCATGTAAAAAGGATAATTACCCTTTGCCCAACATGGAGACTATGTTGCAAAGAGTAACAAGCTCAAGAATGATGTCATTGCTAGATGGTTTTTCTGGATACAATCAAGTTTGGGTTAAAAAAGAAGATCGTCACAAAACTACATTCACCACACCATGGGGTACTTTCGAATATATTAGAATGCCTTTTGGTTTGACTAATGCTGGGGCTACTTTTCAAAGGGTTATGGATTATGCTTTTAAAGGTTTAATTGGAAAAATTATTGAAATTTATCAGGATGATTTTACTGTTTTTTCTAAAGATGGTATTACTCACATAGGTCATCTTAGGCAGGTCTTTGATAGATGTAGAGAATTTGGGATTTCATTGAATCCGGCTAAATCTGTTTTTGGGGTAACTGAAGGGAAATTACTTGGTCACATCATCTCCAAAGATGGGATCAAGATAGATCCTGAAAGAGTTGAGGCAATCCAAAATATTCCTCTACCTCATAATCTTAAATCCCTTTAGTCTTTTCTAGGAAAAACTAATTTTCTTAGAAAATTTATTCCAAATTACGCAGAAATAGCTAAGCCTATTCAAAGTCTTCTTAAAAAAGATGTAAAATTTTTATGGAAAGAAGATGGTAAAAAGGCTTTTCAAGGGATTAAGGGTGTTATTGCTCAAGCTCCTGTTTTGGTGAGTCCTGATTACTCAAAGGATTTTATGACTTTCTCTTTCACTTCTGAAGATACTATTGCTGGTGTCTTGTTACAAAAGAATAAGGAAGGTCACGAACAGCCTATTTCTTTCATGAGTAGAGCGCTTCAAAATTCTGAATTAAAGTATACTACTATGGAAAAGCAAGCCTATGGTTTGGTTAAGTCTCTTAAGCATTTTAGGACTTATGTGGGTTATTCTAAAATTATTGCTTTTGTCCCACATTCCGCAATTAAGGATATCTTAACTCAAACTGATTGCTTAGGGACTCGTGCTAGGTGGGTTACTAAAATTCAAGAGTATGATCTAGAGATTAGACCCACTAAATTAGTCAAAGGTCAAAGCTTGGCTGAGATGTTGACCGAAGGTAATGAGAAAGCGCTTGGTTTGATCTGTCTTAATGATGCCTCTTCACCTGAGCTGCAAAGGTTAGGAGAGCATGAATGGTATAAGGACATTATTTATTATTTGTTAAATCTTACATGTCCTGACCATTTAGTTGCTCATAGAAGAAGGGCTCTTAGATTAAAAGCCACTAAGTATTGCCTCATGAAGGATGGCCTTGGATGGAGAAATCCTGAGGGGATAATACTTAGGTGCGTTGATGAAGTTGAGTCTAAAAGGTTGGTTTCTAAGTTTCATTCAGGATTTTGTGGTGGTCATTATGTTGCTAGAACTACCGCCCACAAAATTCTGAGAGCTGGTTATTTTTGGCCTTCGATTTTTTCAGATGTGCATAAATTTGTTAGAAGTTGCCATGCCTGTCAACTATTCACTGGGAAGCAGAAGCTAGCTGCCCTGCCCCTACAACCTGTGGTTGTTGAGGCACCTTTTCGACATTGGGGTCTGGATTTCATTAGGAAATTCCATGAAAATTCTAGCAATGGCTACTCCTAGATCTTAATTGCAACTGATTATTTTACAAAATGGGTTGAAGCCATTCCTGCTAAGAATGCCAATGAAAAGGTCATTATGGACTTATTGAAAATCAAATCATTACTAGATTTGGTGTCCCTGCCAGGATCACTACTGATAATGCCAAGGCTTTTAGTTCTCTTGAATTTTCATCTTTTTGTTTTAAATATGGCATTACTTTATCTCATTCATCTAATTACTATCCTCAAGGTAACGGCTTAGCTGAATCAAGTAATAAAAATCTTATAACCATTATCAAGAAGATAGTAGGAGATAATAAGCGATCTTGGGACAACAAAATCAAGTATGCTTTGTGGGCAGACAGAATTACTAAAAAGAAAGCTACTGGTAAAAGTCCTTTTGAATTAGTTTATGGCTTGGATGTAACTTTGCCTGTTCACCTTAAATTGCTAGCTTACCAACTCCTTCAACATTTTTCCACTGATAAAGATGCTGTTCAAAATAGAATTGATCAGATTGTGGAGTTGGATGAAACTCGTAGGAAAGCTTTAGATAGTATGTATAAGAATCAATCTAACATTAAGAAAAGCTTCGATAAATCATCTAGATCTAGATCTTTGCAGGTTGGAGACATGGTATTACTTTGCGACAGAAAAAATGAAAAGCCCGAAAAACACAAGAAATTTGATAGTTTGTGGCTAGGACATTATATTATCAGAGGCATTGCTGGACCAAACTCATTCCACTTGAGCACATTGGAAGGAGAACCACTGCAGCTACCTGCGAATGGCCAATTGCTCAAGTTGTTCTTCAAAGATGACATCTAATGCCATTAGGCATCCTCTGTATTGTATTTCTAACCCTACTCCTTGTTATTTCAGCATTTCATTTTGCAGTTAGAGTGGATTTATTTTTCATGTTAAATAGAATAATAAATAAAAGAAGAGCTTCTATTTTTCATGTGCTTAATGTTATATGATGATATTTGGATGGACACTACTTATGTAATTTTGTGTGTTGCTTGGATGCAGATTTTGGATTCTCACATTCCTTCAATGAAGCAACGTGTCCTCAAGTAGAGCCATATGTTGACCACACTTTGTCAACGACCTCATAGCAGTACACCCCCATTTTTTCAAATGGGGCTTATCATGTTCGAGGATCACGTCATCCAGATTTCATCGACAGACGACATTTTGTTATAAATGATGTAAACCCATTCTGCATGTTAAGATGTAAATGATCTAAGTAAGACCATCAATGTATGTAACAACCTAGGTAAGCCTAGTATGTTGTTGATGATTTCTATCCTAGGAGGTTTTTTGTCTCACTAATTCACGTAAGTGATCGGCAGAGTTTTTCCCTCCAGCCTCACCCCAAAGCTAGGGTGGATTTTGTCATCAGCATGCTAAGTGAGTCCTAGTGTTTTCTATCGAGTCCTTGTAAAAGTAGTTTGGGAATAATCCTAGCTAGTTGGCTAGATTATTTTATTACAAACTACTTGGTCTACTAGATCATGTTTTGAGTCGCACAATTGGGTATTTATTTAAGGGTCTATACGAATGGGTATTCCCCCTTCATGTGTCTAAATGTATTATCTATGTAAAGAGGGTTGGATTCTCCACGTTGCAGCCATATTCATAAGATAATACATTTAGACACATGAAGGGGAAATACCCATTCATATAGACCCTCAAATAAATACCCAATTCTGCGACTCAAAAAATGATTTAGTTGACCAAGTAGCTCGTAATAAAATAATCTAGCCAAATAGCTAGGATTCTTCCCAAACTACTTTTACAAGGACTTGATAGAAAACACTAGGACTCACTTAGCATGCTGATGACAAAATCCAACCCAACTTTGGGTTGAGGCTAGAGGGGAAAACTCTGCCGATAACTTGTGTCGAAAAACACAAGTAAATCAGTGAGACAAAAAACCTCCTAGGATAGAAATCGTCACCAACATACTAGGCTTACCTAAGCTGTTACATACATTGATGGTCTTACTTAGATCATTTACATCATAAACATGCAGAATGGGTTTACATCATTTATAAAAATTGTCATCTGTCGATGAAATCTGGATGACGTGAAACTCGAACATGATAAGTCCCATTTGAAAAAATGGGGGTGTACTGCTGTGGGGTCCTTGACAAAGTGCGGTCAACAAGTCCTAATTGTTGCCTTACCTTTCCTTGTGGGTCCCTCCTCCAAATATTTCGACCTCCCTTCACAAAAGTTTTTCCTTCAAGGGTTGTCTATTCCTTGAGGGGTGGCCCCACCATTCCACCAACTCTAATATTTTACCCACTTTTCCCTAAGTTAGTATCCAAAAATGTTTTAGCTCCGAAATTGAAAAAATGGTAGACCTCCTCTAGCAAAATTTATTGAGAAGGGACATTACATTCCCTATATCAGGTCACCTAAAGGATTTTACATGTATAAGGGATAAAGGTGATAAGAATAGACCAAGAAGAGAAATTATTCTTAAGTACAGGGCTAAGCTAGAACAAGAAGGAAATTTGCATCCTCCAAAAGGCCTAATAGGTCACAATGTGACCTAGGGCTTGAGAATTAGCAAACTTCATAGGCTTAGCAGGATCACAAGGCCAAGAAAAGGCTTCCAATAGATGTATACCTTCAATTTATGGAACCAGAAACCTTCAATAAGCCCCAAGTTGAAGCCTAGGGAAAACTAGGGCTTTTCTAGGGAACAATCTACCTAGGGAAAGGGACATTTCCCTAAAATAGAGAAATTAGCCATGGGAATGACTTGATTTTGAGGCATTTTAGTGTCAATATGTCTAGTGATCAAACATGATCTTTCAATTTATTTGCTAGTAGTCCTAGGTTAAAAAAATATTTTCAAACAAGTTTTCAAATCAATTTTGGTCACTGCATATGGTCTAGGTTAAAAATGTTGCTCCCTTCATTCCATCCATGGCCATCATCATCTCAGAGGCCATGTCACTCATTGTCATTTAGAGTCTTAGGACATTCATTCCATCTCCATCTAAGTCTGTTGTCTAGGTCTCCTTGTTTTTCCACTGAAAAGTCTAAATATGTCACCAAAAAGGGCGAACAAGGCTTCATTTTCATCAAATCAGTCTTTTAAAGGGAGTAAGCATAGTTAGGAGAATAAAGTAAGACACTTTGTCTTATTTCAAAACTTGTTTCATTGTCAAATTGTTCCAAAAGGGGTTGAAAGGATAAAAAGAGGTCAATTTTATATCAAATGCTTTATCCTAAAGTATAGGCTTATTAGTGCATTTTATCCAAAATTTGAGAAACATTATAAACTTGCACTAACAACCTAATGTTTGAGTTTATTATGTCCCTATCCAAAGTTTGGAGGCATTATGCATTTTATCCAAAATTCCCTGCTCATGTCATAAAGTTTTGAAAATGACAAAAAATTTGTCACTCGTGGTTAAATCTCAAGCTCCTCCCAGCCGCTATATCATTCCTCCGTCAGATCAACGATCAAAAATCCTTTTCGCCCCCCCCCCTCGCGATCCCACCTTTACTGGTAGGGGGGTTCCGAAAAGGTGGTTTCCTCTCGTTGGTCCCATGCCAACGTGTTGGCCACTCCACGTTTTGCACCCCTCCTCTCAATACCAAAAACCATCTTGACCCCCCTCTGAAATCCACCAAAACCACCCTCCTTTCCCACCATTTTTTTTCGCGTACCTCCCTTCACTCCCTTGCTGCCACGCATCTCCTCCCGCTTACTGTTCCATTCCCGCGCGCTCCCTTCCACTCTCATCCTAATGTCTGGGTCATCTGAAAGCTTGTTACACATTTGGCACCTTTGTTACGCATCTGTCAGTGTGTTGTTACGAATCTGTAAACCCTTATGACGCATCTTTCTGTGTGCTACGTTTTTGTTATTTTACTCCCAAATCATTCCTCCAAGCTCCAGGGTCATTGCCATCGGACCTCAGTTTTTAAACCTTCCTCAACAGTAAGTAAGCACCTCATATCCTCCTCAAGTCAAATTATCAAGCACAGTGTTGGTTTTCTTGCTTACTTCCTTTTCCACTACATTTTCACTTTTGTTTATCATTGGATGATTTCAGTGAACTAAATCCAAACCCTACCATTTAATATCCTCATACACCTTCCCAAGACCATATTATATCATTCCCTACCATTCACAGTCTCCCTACATTTCATTCCCATTAAATCTTAATTTCATACTATTTTTCTATTACAGAATTAGGAAATCCCTGTGTTTTCCTAAATTTGATCACCTTATTTACATCCATTTCACCAAATTTCACCTGTATTTTGAAGCCAAGGATGTATGTTGGCTTCCCTACCCTATCCCTGTCCTCTGTTTTCCCAGATTCATTGAACATACCCACTACATCTAAACACCCAAGGTTTCATCCTTTTGATAGACACTATGGAAAGTGAAAAGAAAATCCACAAAGGAGGGTGCCACATCAGATTTGAACCCTCCACCTTGCAAGAAGTTAATGCATCACCTTTTGCTAAAGGATGTTTTGAGAAGACATGATGTTTGAGATTCTATGAGAAAATCATGGAAGAAGGTTGTCATCTCCAACTGACAAGCTTATTTGCCACTAGTTTCAGTATGAGAAATAACATCATTGCAGGTGTAGAGTTCAACTTATCAGCAGATGTGATTTCTTCAACAACAAGTATACCTAGTCATGGGCAAAAGTGGTTTAAGGGCATGGGCAAAGACCTTGAAGATTACAAACGTTTCCTCAAACCTTATGCTAGAGAGAACCCTAAGTACATCTTCCCTTTCAGGCACCTCCTTAACATATATGATCCTTTGATGAGGTTAATTATGAAATATTTCACATGTGAAGGGAGATTCTCCAGGTTGTACAGGTACCATATCAGATTATTGATGCACTTTACCTCTACTAAACCACTTGACTTGTCGTATTACTTGTACAGAAGTTTGGTTAGAATGACTGAGAAGGTTCAGAGCAGAAACAAAGATCATCACCCAAGTCTTTTTCACCATGGTCTAGTCAAACTCATTGTTTTACATCATCTCCCAGCCATCAACATGACTTGGGAAACCTTCATGGAAAGAGTAGCAGCAACGCCCACCACTAGTCCTCCTCTCATGCATAGCACACCATCACCATCAGTGTTAGCACAATCAATGGAGGTTGGATCTTCCAGCATGCGAACTCAAATTTCAAAGGCTCCTAGGGTTGTTGAGTTCACTCACACCTATGAGAAGGGAAAGAGACAGGTCTTTGCTCCCAAATTCATCAAAGTGTACCTACATTTGACACTATTGCCGAGCAAGGAGAAAGAAAAGAGCAGCTACTCATGCATCAGATTGAATCACCATTGCATCAACATGATGAACAAGCACCCTTAGAAGTTGAGGTGGCAGAGCAAGTTGAGGTCAAATCAGCTGAAGAGAACATAAAGCAAACGGATGAGGAAATAGAAGAGTTGAGGGATGTTTTCTCCATTGTAGAATCTCAAATTACTTTCCTACAGTAAGAAAATTGGCAACTGAAGGTGAAGCAGCTGATACAAAGTAAACCTAAGGGAGACCTAGAGATAGATGATACAAAGTAAACCTAAGGCAGACCTAGAGACAGATAAAGGTAAAGGAAAGCAAGTAATAGATGTTGATCAAATGCAGGACATGGAAATTGAAACACAGCCAAGAAGGCCAAAGACAAGAGGCCTTAGGATGGCGCTGGAGCTAGAAAGACAGTTAGCTCATCCACTTGAACAGTTGACTTTTGATGAGCTAATAGCTATGGAGGTTGTCCTCCTGGTTATCCATGTGTCCTTTGATGTTTTCCACCTCCATATCAGAAAAAGGGTCTAGTGCTCCCTCTCTACCTCGACCCTTGGACAACTAGGTCCAAACTCCATGTTGTGATGCTCCTATTAATTTTGGACAACTAGGTCCAAAACTCCATGTTGTGATGCTCAGATGAAGATGCCAATATTTTTATTGGATTCCTCTTTCGGAGAGGTGCAAGATCTATCTAAAGATCATCTTGATCCGATGAGCAGAACATTTATTTTGAATTTATTCAAGATATGTGCAGGTCGGTCTGAAATGAAATGTAGGCTTGAAGCCCCAGCAATTGTGTCACACACCCTCATTGATGGATATAAATAGGTCAACATTGGAGGTCATTTTCAATCATCCATCGCATCAAATTCTCTCTTCTCATCTATTGGAGTCTCCTCTTCTCACAAGTGGGAAAACGCAGCAAGAAGATTTATGTTTTTCGACCTAGGGTTTTTTAGCGCAGAGTTGACCAGCGTTGACTTTGGTCAATGCTTGGTCAAACTGACCCAAATCTTGGTCAAAATTCTGATTTCTGTAGTCCGCATTTTCAGGCACAAAAATCAAGGTTGACCGTTGACTTTGACCGCGCTATGTGACTTTTTGCTGCTGCTATTTTGCGTTGACCGTTGACTGTGACAACGTTGACTTTCGTTGACTTTGGGTTGACTGATATTGTTGTCCGAGAGGGTTGTGTGACACTTCTGGTTAGCTGACCGTATTGAGACTTTGCTAGTTGAAGCATCCTATTGATTGTCGTAACGCACCAACACACATATATATTTTTGGCTTGTCTTCTGTCGATCTACTGGTATGTTCTATCAGCGTTTTACTTTCTTGTTTATGTGATTGCTAGTCGATATTGGGGATAAAAGGTAAAGCTGCATCAAGCATAGAACATCTACAAAAATTTACATGGTATCAGAGCTTAAGTGAAGACAAAGCCCAAGTTTTTAGCAATCACCGAAGAAGAGCATGGGTACCTCAAACTACAATGGCTTTAAAGTTGATGACAAATTAACTGGGAAGGAAGACTTCCATGCCTGGAAGATGACAATGGATCTTATGTTGGAAGGCCAAGCTGTCATGGACTATGTACAGGGTAAAATCCAAGAGTCTCCATCCACTGCACTTGCTGCCACCAAGTCAAAGTATAAGAAGGGGGAAATCAAAGCGAAGCTGATGATCAGGGACTCAATTCATAAGAGTCTGGTTGCCTACATCTCTGAGTTGGGCACATCCAAGGAGATGTATGATAAGTTGGTCAACATGTTCAAGGCCAACAATGCAAATCAAGTCCTATTATTTAAGAATCAACTGAAGAATCTGAAGAAAGGCAGGGATGAATCCCTTCAATCCTATTTTCTGAAGTTGACCGAAATCAGAAATAATCTTCTGGAAATTGGGGAGACAATAGCTGATCGAGAGATGGTTCTCACCACACTTCGAGGTCTTTCATCCGAATGGCATGTATTCAACACTACCATTCTCAATAACAATGTGATACCTGATTTTGACGAAATACTATCAAGATGCATACAAGAAGAGACGAGGATGAAGGAATATGAAAATGAAGGAAATGTTGCCTTCATTGCTCGTGCTAAGAAGAAAAACTTTGGTGGTCCGAGGAACAAAGGAAGAGCAGGGGCCCAAGGGAAGAAAGGAAAATGTTACACATGTCACAAGACTGGCCACTATGCTAGAATGCCCTTTCAAGAAATACTCTCCTGATGATGATGATAACAACAACAACCGGAGGAATGGCAATCAAAGGAACAACAGGTTCAAAGAAAAAAGGAAGGCTCCCTCTGGCGGAAATGGGCAACCTTACAAAAGGTTGAAAAATTCCAGGTATGAGGAATCAAATGTTGTTGATGATAAAAGAAATGAATTCATTCTTGTATCTGCCCTCTCTGTTGCATCTCCACCCAACACTATGGAAGTTTGGTTGATAGATAGTGGTGCCTCAAGGGACATCATTGGGTTCAAGGAAGCACTTTCTGACAGGGTTGAGAAGGATGTTACTCTAAAAATTATCCTTGGAGATAATGCCACATATCCTGTGAAAGGGACAGGGACTGTGAGCCTCCACTAGCCTCAAGGTCAAGTCCTCCGCTTGCAAGATATACTATATGTAACTGATTTGAAGAAGAACCTTGTGTCTATTTCGGCCATGGAAGACAAAGGTTTCAATGTGGCATTCATTGATGGGAAGGTGCATATCTGGAAGAAGAGTTTCAATGAAGCTATCACGATTGGGTTTAGAGTTTATACAAGGTTGGAGGAAGTCCACTGGAAGCAATGACATGTGATACTATCTTACAGACTGAACTATGGCACCAAGGTTTGGACACCTTTACTACAAAGCCCTTCTCGAAGCAAGGAAGGTGGTGACGGGGATGCTCGAGTTCACAAATGATCATGAAGGTGTATGCCAAGGCCGTGCCGAAGGAAAGCATACAAGTAAACCTTCCCCTCAAGTGTCACAAAGACATCGGATGTCTTGCAATTGGTACATTTTGATCTGTCTGGTATGCTACCTGTGACATCCTTGGGGGGATGTTCTTATTCTGGTGCTATATGTGGACGACCTCTTCCTGACAAGTGTTGACCCTCTCATTCATCAGTGTAAGAAGGAGTTCGTTGCTGAGTTCGAGATGAAGGACCTAGGACTGATGCATTACTTCCTAGGCCTGGAGGTCTGGCAGAGACCTGGCGAGATTTTCCTTTCTCAAGGAAAATATATTGTGAAGCTTCTGGAAAGGTTTGGAACGGTGGATTGTAAGTCTGTGTCGACACCAATGGAGCTCAAATTTCAGAAGTTAAGTGGCAGCATTGCTGGGCCCGTACTAGCAAATCCTACTGAGTATTTTCAACTCGTAGGGGCCCTGATGTTCTTAGTGAACACCCATCCGGACGTATGTTTTGCAGTGAACACTTTGAGTAAACATATGGTTGAGCCTCATCACTTTCACTGGGTTGGTGCCAAGAATCTGTTGAGATATCTTCGGGGCACAATAAACCATGGGCTGAGACACACTGTCGGGAGCATGACACTCCATGGATATACTGATGTCGATTGGGCTGGCAGTGTGGTGGATCGTAAGAGCACATTGGGATGCTGCTTCACACTTGGGTCTGCTTTGATATCATGGATGAGCAGGAAGCAGAAGCCAGTGGCTTTGAGCACCGCAGAGGCTGAATACATTGCAGCGAGTATGGCCTGTTGTGAAGCAGTTTGGTCGCGAAAGCTCTTCAGTTAGCTCTTCGGGCATGTGCTAGTTACCACCGTGATACTCTGTGATCACTAGAGTGGGATTCGTTTGTCCGAGAATCCCGTGTTCCACAATCAATCAAAGCATATTGATATCAGGTACCACTTATCTGGGATATGGTACATCGAGGTGCCGTAAGGCTTGATCATATAGGAACTGATGAGCAGGTCGCAGATATTCTCACAAAGCCCTTGGGGAAGGTCAAGTTCCTAACCTTCACTGAGAATCTTGGTATCGTGGAATGACCCTATGCTAAGGGTCTTGTTGGACGATGAGCTCTTGGAGCTCTGGGGGGCTTTGGGGATAGCTTCTCGGAGCTATAAGCACACACAGGGCTAGGCTTGCCGAACCTTGTGGTGCTTCTGCCCCACTGTTATGATGTTCACCTCTCATGATCTGTGCCCCGTATGCATCCTACCCATTGAGTCCCGGACTCATGGGATGTACCTCTCATTTGGCCAGTGAGTTGGGAAAAGCTAGAGACCAATGGCAAAGACCAATGGACGCATCGGAGATTGCCATACTCTCTATGTCTTGGATGGCACGTGTCCAACCACTTGATCTGGGATCAAGTCTAGTGAGGTTTTGGACCTCCAACTGAGTTCGGGTCAGGTAAACCAACTTCCGGTTGGTATGAGACTCTTTTGAGTCCTATAGAGGTTTTGGACCTCTGGGCTCAATCTGTCAGCCAGGAATGATGTCTTTGTGACTGACCTACTTTTGTTCTGAAATAAAGAAGCCACCAAAGCAAGTTACAGCGGGATGACGCACGATGTTTGGATGGCACAAGTGGATGGAGTTCTCCCTTGTTGAGAAGGAGTGTTAATTTTGGACAACTAGGTCCAAACTCCATGTTGTAATGCTCAGATGAAGATGCCAATATTTTTATTGGATTCCTCTTTCGGAGAGGTGCAAGGTCGATCTAAAGATCATCTTGATCCGATGAGTAGAACATTTATTTTGAATTTATTCAAAATATGTGCTAGTCGGCCTGAAATGAAATGTAGGCTTGAAGCCCCTGCAGTTGTGTCACACACCCTCATTGATGGATATAAACAATGTTCCACCAAGTCCCCTGGAGGTGGGAGTGAGGGGGAGAGGGGGTGAGGGAGCAGCCTATGCAAAAGCTCCCTACCAATTTTCAGGAAATGTGGGGGGATGTCGAGGTCATAAAAATTATAAAATTTAATATTTATAATGTAACTGTATTTTTGCAAGGAATGTATATACAGTCATCATACAGTTTGGGACCCAACTAAACAACCTGAGCAACAATGGTGTAATTGTCAAATTAGAAAAAGGTCCTAATTGTTGCCTTACCTTTCCTTGTGGGTCCCTCCAAATATTTCGACCTCCCTTCAAAAAAGTTTTTCCTTCAAGGGGTGTGTATTCCTTGAGGGGTGGCCCCCAGATTCCACCAACTCTAATATTTTACCCACTTTTCCCTAAGTTAGTATCCAAAAATGTGTTAGCTCCAATATTGAAAAAATGGTAGACCTGACCTCATCTAGCAAAATTTAATGAGAAGGGACATTACATTCCCTATATCAAGTCACCTAAAGGATTTTTCATGTATAAGGGATAAAGGTGATACGAATAGACCAAGAAGAGAAGTTATTCTTAAGTACAGGGCTCAGCTAGAACAACAAGGAAATTTGCATCCTCCAAAAGGCCTAATTAGGTCACAACGTGACCTAGGGCTTGAGAATTAGCAAACTTGATAGGCTTAGCAGGATCACAAGGCCGAGAAAAGGCTTCCAATAGATGTACACCTTCAATTAATGGAACCAGAACCTTCAATAAGCCCCAAGTTGAAGCCTAGGGAAAACTAGGGCTTTTATAGGGAACAATCTACCTAGGGCAAGAGACATTTCCCTAAAATAGAGAAATTAGCCATGGGAATGACTTGATTTTGAGGCATTTTAGCGTCAATATGTCCAGTGATCAAACATGCTCTTTCAATTTATTTGCTAGTAGTCCTAGGTAAAAAAAAATCTTTTCAAACAAGTTTTCAAATGAATTTTGGTCACTGCATATGGTCTAGGTTAAAAATGTTGCTCGCTTCATTCCATCCATGGTCATCATCATCTCAGAGGCCATGTCACTCATTGTCATTTAGAGTCTTAGGTCATTCATTCCATCTCCATCTAAGTCTGTTGTCTAGGTCTCCTTGTTTTTCCACTAAAAACTCTAAATGTGTCACCAAAAAGGGCGAACAAGGCTTCATTTTCATCAACTCAGTCTTTTAAAGGGAGTAAGCATAGTTAGGAGAATAAAGTAAGACACTTTGTCTTATTTCAAAACTTGTTTCATTGTCAAATTGTTCCAAAAGGGGTTGAAAGGATAAAAAGAGGTCAATTTTATGTCAAATGCTTTATCCTAAAGTATAGGCTTATTAGTGCATTTTATCCAAAGTTTGAGAAACATTATACACTTGCACTAATAGCTTAATGTTTGATTTTATTATGTCCCTATCCAAAGTTCGAAGGCATTATGCATTTTATCCAAAGTTCCCCGCTCATGTCATAAAGGTTTGAAAATGACAAAAAAATTTGTCGCTCGTGGTTAAATCTCAAGCTCCTCCCAGCCGCTAGATCATTCCTCCGTCAGATCAACGATCAAAACGCCTTTTTGGCCCCCCCTCGCCATCCCACCTTTACTGGCAGGGGGGTTCCGAAAAGGTGGTTTCCTCCCATTGGTCCCACACCGACATGTTGGCCTCTCCTCGTTTTGCACCCCCCCTCTCAATACCACAAACCATCTCAACCCCCCTCTGAAATCCACCAAAACCACCCTCCTTTCACACCATTTTTTCCCACGTACCTCCCTTCACTCCCCTGCTACCACGCATCTCCTCCCGCTTACTGTTCCACTCCCGCGCGCTCCCTTACACTCTCATCCTAATGTGTCGGTCATCTGAAAGCTTGTTACACATTTGGCACCTTTGTTACACATCTGTCAGTGTGTTGTTACGCATCTGTAAACCCTTATAACGCATCTATCTGTGTGCTACGTTTTTGGTATTTTACTCCCAAATCATTCCTCCAAGCTCCAGGGTCATTGCCATTAGACCTCGGTTTTTAAACCTTCCTCAACAATAAGTAAGCACCTCATATCCTCCTCAAGTCAAATTATCAAGCACAGTGTTGGTTTTCTTGCTTACTTCCTTTTCCACGACATTTTCACTTTTGTTTATCATTGGATGATTTCAGAGAACTAAATCCTAACCCTACCATCTAATATCCTCGTACACCCCAGACCATATTCTATCATTCCCTACCATTCACAGTCTCCCTACATTTCATTCCCATTAAATCTTAATTTCATACTATTTTTCTATAACAGAATTAGGAAATCCCTGTGTTTTCCTAAATTTGATCACCTTATTTACATCCATTTCACCAAATTTCACCTGTATTTTGAAGCCAACATACAACCCTATCTCCTGAAATTTTTTGGGAATTTTCCTTGGCTTCACTACCCTTCATTTCATCTTCCTAAAAATACCCTATCCCTGTCCTCTGTTTTTCCAGATTCATTGAACATACCCACTACATCTAAACACCAAAGGTTTCATCCTTTTGATAGACACTATGGAAAGTGAAAAGAAAATCCACAAAGGAGTGTGCCACATCAGATTTGAACCCTCCACCTTGCAAGAAGTTAATGCATCACCTTTTGCTAAAGGATGTTTTGAGAAGACAAGATGTTTGAGATTCTATGAGAAAATCATGGAAGAAGGTTGTCATCTCCAATTGACAAGCTTATTTGCCACTAGTTTCAGTATGGAAATAACATCATTGCAGGTGTAGAGTTCAACTTATCAGCAGATGTGATTTCTTCAACAACAAGCATACCTAGTCATGGGCAAAAGTGGTTTAAGGGCATGGACATAGACCTTGTAAATTACAAACGGTTCCTCAAACCTCATGCTAGAGAGAACCCTAAGTACATCTTCCCTTTCAAGCACCTCCTTAACATATATGATCCTTTGATGAGGTTAATTATGAAATATTTCACATGTGAAGGGAGATTCTCCAGGTTGTACAAGTACCATATCAGATTATTGATGCACTTTACCTCTACTAAACCACTTGACTTGTCATATTACTTGTACAGAAGTTTGGTTAGAATGACTGAGAAGGTTCAGAGTAGAAACAAAGATCAGCACCCAAGTCTTTTTCACCATGGTCTAGTCAAACTCATTGTTTTACATCATCTCTTAGCCATCAACATGACTTGGGAAACCTTCATGAAAAGAGTAGCAGCAGCGCCACCACTAGTCCTCCTGTCATGCATAGCACACCATCATCATCAATGTTAGCACAATCAATGGAGGTTGGATCTTCCAGCATGCAAACTCAAATTTCAAAGACTCCTAGGGTTGTTGAGTTCACTCACACCTATGAGAAGGGAAAGAGACAAGTCTTTGCTCCCAAATTCATCAAAAGTGTACCTACATTTGACACTATCGCCGAGCAAGGAGAAATAAAAGTGCAACTACTCATGCATCAGATTAAATCACCATTGCACCAACATGATGAACAAGCACCCTTAGAAGTTGAGGTGGCAGAGCAAGTTGAAGTCAAATCAGCTAAGGAGAACATAAAGCAAACGAATGAGGAAATAGAAGAGTTGAGGGATATTTTCTCCATTGTAGAATCTCAAATTACTTTCCTATAGCAAGAAAATTCGCAATTGAAGGTAAAGCAGTTGATACAAAGTAAACCTAAGGCAGACCTAGAGACAGATAAAGGTAAAGGAAAGCAAGTAATAGATGTTGACCAAATGCAGAACATGGAGATTGAAACACATCCAAGAAGGCCAAAGACAAGAGGCCTTAAGATGGCGCTGGAGCTAGAAAGACAATTAGCTCATCCACCTAAATAGTTGACTTTTGATGAGCTAATAGCTATGGAGATCAATCAAGATAGAGAACTCTCGTTAGGAAGGGTCAATGAACATTTGGAGAAGCTTTTGAAAAAAGCCAAAAGAGACAACAATCTTCAGAGACATATGGCCAATCATTATTGTACCAAGAACAAAATTTCACAAATTAGGCTTAAACAAGTGAAAAAGAAGCTCAAAGAGGCTCAAATGAAGCTAAAGGAGAAAGATAGTTTAGATTTGATGATTGAAGCTTCATTGGCTATTTAGCACATCATCCACAGGTGCCACAAAACAAATTTGGAGAAGTTTTGAGCAATTTTGGTATTTTCAGTGATTTTTGCACCAAACTGGAAATTCAGCCTTCACAGATGCATAGCGCCAGGTTGTTACTCTTTTTACTAGGGTATCCAAATGATGAATGTCTTACATGGTTGGATGCATTTTGATGAGTACATCACAGATCATGAACCGTTGCTGCATGACAAGCTCTAGTTTGGAAGAAAAAGCCAAAAAACCACAAGTTTTATAGGCTTTTGCCAGTATTTTTGACAGTCTGTTACGCATCTGGAGTAACCTTGGGAGAATCAACTTTTGGAGGCCTTCCCATATGTCATTTTTCAAAATTCAAGGTGTTCTGGAAACTAGACACACCGGGCTAGTTGACCTATTTTTTCGATTTGGATTTGGAGTCCTAGAAGTCCCTCAAAATCAGCTGCAAAAAAAGTGTTACGCATCTGTAAAAAGTTTGTTACGCATCTGCAAAAAAGTGTTACACATCTACATAGGATTCCTCAAGACACTTGTCAAGCCTAGAAAAACTCAGAATTTCGAGGTTTTGTTGTTCTTTGAGCTAGCATTGGAGTAATTGAGTTGGTTTTTGCCTCTTATCATGATGAAACATGCAATTTAATGTGAGGGACACACTCTCCTAGTCTATAGCTGAAATTGAGGGAATGGTTTCTAACCTCCCTAAAATCTAGGAAGTGACCCATCTCACGTATTTATGATGTATTTTGGATGGGATTTCGACCCTATGAGGTGTCATTGTTCATATTTTCTATAAGTAGACTCACTTTAGTCTTTTCTTGGGTTTAATAGTTGTCTTTTGTAGTGGAACTATTGTACAAGCCTTTTGGAATGAAATCAAAGACAATGTTGCAGAATTTGCATTGAGAATCTTGTGGTATGCCTTAGAGCATTTGTTCTTTCTTTGTACGTTTATCTTATCATGTTGAATGATATGCTTTCCTCTTTCATTACATGCTTCTATGTGTTTATCTTGTCAGTTTCTAAGCAGAATACATGCCTTTTCATGCTCTGTTCTAACAAGATTTACATTATATGTTTATGTTCTTCTAAATGAATGAATTCACCTTAGTGCTCTTTCAGATTTTCCATCATTTCATCCTATACACAATGACAAACTAAGTATGCTTTCAAGATACCTACCTGGCCTCATCCATATTCCCTACAAATTGACCTTGAAATTTGACCTAAAAGCCTAGACCTAGTCTCCTGACTATCATTCCTATCTAGCACAGAAATACCAAACAAATTCCTATTTATTGAGCTTATATACCTAGCCTAAGATCATTAGATATTCAATCATTTAATTGACTACAAAGTGACATCGAGAGAGCCCTCTCTCGTCTTGGTAGGGCTAGCTACCTGACCTAAAGGTTGGTCTGTGGTTACCTTCCTTCAATCCCACTCTCAACCTTGGGAAGTTGGGCGAGTGATAACAAGGCAAATATCTCACCTCCATGTGTTGAATCCCTCTACCAAGGAAAGTTTCAAACCCTAGTTGAGAAAAGTGCCCTATCCCTAGCTAGCGACTTACCTTAAGAGGTTGAAATTCTAGGTTAGGGTAGAAGAAGGTGAATTTATGAAGATTTTCAAAGTGATCAACCATGTAACTAGGGCCAGTGACTTGAACTTGGGTGATGGAGTCTAGGGGATGGTTAAAGATGACTAAACTTTGGCAAAAGAGTGCAGGAATATGAAACCCTAGGTCTCAAAACCTAGCTATCACTTTTGTGAGGGAGGAAAGTCAATGGGGAGAACTAGTTGAAATGTTCACCCATGGGATTATCATTCACATTCTATAAGTGGGTAATGCATGCAATATTATCATCAAGAGTCCATAGAATAAATTTCAACAATAGCTTGTACATAGAAACCCTAGATATGTTGGAATCATGATTATCGTTACACCAAAACCCACAGGCACCCGTAGGTATTAGTTTTGCTACATTCACCAAAGTTAGGATCCACGAGAGGCGGTTAGTCCATGTCGCAAAACACATGGAGAGCATTGAACCCAATGTCCAACAATCTCCCCCCAGCACGATCCGAGTTAGTTTCGAACTCGAGACCTGTCGCTCAGATACCACTTATTGGAATCATGATTGTCATTAGACCGAAACCCACAGGCATTAGTCTCCACTACAATCGCCAAAGTCAGGATCCACAATAGGAGGTTAGTCCATATCGTGAAACACACGGGGAGCATTGAACACCATGTCCAACAAGATAATCAACCATTCCATATAATAGCCACAAAATGGAAAGATTTAGCAAATACAAGGTACAATCACAAAATAGAATGCATGAACAAGTCCTTTATTGCTCCACAAATACATCTCCAACGCCAAATAATAGCTCCTTAGCAAAAATCCACCATAGATCACATCTCCAGAAAATACAAGTCACAATTCAGTTAGCCCAAATTCTCTAAGAGGGTCGAAATAGTCACAAGTGATGATAAACAAAAGATGAGCATATCCTCTATTTATATGAGGATTAGGTCACATAATTATGTCTACAAATCCCCTAAAAACAAGTTTGATTACTAAATGACCTTGTGTTACAATCCAACCCATTAGCTAACATCAAATTATGCCTAATTTGCCCACACGTGTGACCCATAGCTTCTAATATGTTGACATCATCCATCATAAATGCTCCAAATGCCATGTCCAAAGGTGATGAGGTGTCAAAGAAATATGCCTGGAAGATCCAAAATTTGAGGGTTGGCCCCCAAATCCACCTCAATATCTCCCAAGGGACCCCAAGATCCAGTTGGGTGCCATAAAGTGTTCTCCATGCATCTCAATCTGTCAAACAAGGCCTCCTTCTCACCAACGTTAGGGCTTCCTCTGGTGCAACAAGCCCTCCCTAGTCTCTCAGTGTGAGACCATCCACATCTAGGATCTAAATTAGCTCCTGCCTGTCAAGTTGTGGCAAGGCCCGCCTGGCAGCATACTGGGTCGAGTGGTGTCATCCTGAAGAATCCTCAAAACCAGGTCAAAGTCGATCAACATCTTGGGTCCTAGAGGTACTCTGGGACATGTGTCATCTGCTAGTGTTGCTAGGAGGCTCCAGTCTCTCAACGTTGCACCTGCTTTAGCCAATGTACTTCTTGAAAAGGCTTGGGTACCTGCGGAGTGGACACCCAAAGCCTGGGCTACTGAACCACCTAATAAGAACAACATGGATTCTAATGAAAGCAACCAGTCATTAGGGACTAAGACCAATCATGCATCTAAGTGAACCAAACCTGAATGCTAAGGGCGATTTAATACTTCAAACAAGGATCCCTTTCCAATATCAAGACCAAGATCTTGAAAAAGTGTTTCCTCCCTAGGTAAGGGTAGCTAAAGGTCAACCCTAGTAGGTGCTTCCAACCCCTACGGGTAAGTAACAATTTCCCGATCCACCCTTGGATTGATAAGTGTTAGTGAATGATAATATGGTAATGGAGGGGAGAAGACTTCATGGTCAAGTGCCATGGTCAAAGGGGCCAATTGATGGGGGTGTCCATATATTGAGTGTACAGATGTGAGGGCGGAGTATTCATGGATGCATGAGTCACCAGCTTGGCCATGGTTTTTCCACCCCTCTTGTGTGCCTTTTACTTTTTATTGATTATTCCATGTATTACCATTTATAGCTCATGGGTTAGAGCTTGCTTTGTATGATGTAGTAGTTTTAATACCCCTTTAAAATGAGTCTATTTATTGCTCATAGAGGTTGGGACATGCAAGGGTTCTTTTTTGATGTAGTGGAGCATCATGTGCTCAGGAACCAAGTGATGACTATATGAGGTACGCAGAGCTCATGCTAGGCTTTTGCCCACGTGTTAATCTTTATGTCTCGGCCATCTTTTGCATTTTGATTTTTCTATCTTTTGTTGCATTGTGGCCATGATAATGCTTTTTCCTTTTCTTTTAGCTGCAACAACCTCCTAAGGCAAAATTTTCAGGCCCTACTCAAGGTATGTGAACATATGAGTCCCAAATCCCCAAGAACCAATGACAAGTTGTACCCGAGGAAAGGAGGTGAGATGTGGGGCTTATATGCGGTATGGAAGGTTTTAAGTATGATATAAAGAAGACAAAACACGATATCTCAATCAAGGTTCTCCAACTAGTGCCCCTCCTATAATCCAGAGGTCTAAAGGGGGGTCCCACTAAACTAGGGTCAAATATTAACCCCCCCGGTAAGGTGAGGGAACAAGAATATAGTCAAGGTCTGTCAATTTCCAAATCACCCCATTATCCATACTAAATGGCTGAAACAAACAAGTATAAGCACTCAATTGTAAAATGATCAAAGTACCTTTTGAATAGTAGTGCACCCTTCATCCAAGTGCTAGTGCACATGGTTGAGGCAAGAGGCGAAGGCATATGGCATATCATCGTCCAATGGTGGCTGGTAGGGGTTGTTGGCTTTTTGGCTTACCAGCTAGCTGTCAAATGTAGAAGAAAAATTTCCTCTTATGGGGTTACCCATTTTGGTGGGTAACATCTAGCTCCAACTCAAGGACATGAGCTGACCATAGAGTGCATGATCTGTATGCTCGAAAAGAGCTTTCATGAGAACTACGGCAATCCCTAGGCTAGTAGACATATAACTTGCACATCCAAATCAACTTGTTTGGGAGCATGTGCAGTGGGTGTAGGGTATCACCCATGTTTTATATGATGATATACATCTACACAAAAAATAAAATCTATCTATATCATATATGCAATCTAATCTATAATGAAACATAATATGAGAATGAAGCATGTTAGAATGCTCACACAATATGCCATGCAACTAACCTATCCTAGCATACAATGCATGATCTAAGTATAGTCATGTAACCAATGCAGCCAGCATATCATTAGATTAATATCACACCTCTTGCCCTATGGCTAATCATGGGGTAAAACCAAGAAGGATCACAATAATGATAATCCTCATTTATCAGATCATAAGGGTGGGAGGTGGGAAAAAAATAAACCATGGATTAGTTCTACTACCATGAGAAAAGGTAGGAGATGAAAAAGGGGAATCCAAATTTTGCTTACTCTTGTTGATCCTTTCTTGCAACCTGAATATGGAGTAATCAATGATCAATTTTAGGAACTTTTGCCCAATAGCTATCTCAGGCATACAACTCTAATTTATGTTTTCAAGAGCATGTTGGGAGTGGTATAATGAAGCAGATGGTGGAAGACAATATCTCGATAACTAGGTTGCTCGCCACAGCAATCAAATTCTAAAAGGGTCAACCAACGGTGGCTCATTATGTTCAAAATTTATGTGACCTGAATGTGACTGAGGTATGACACCAGGAAGATCTAAGGATGGCTCAAATACATCAACAATCATATCTTCTTGACTATATGAAGTGCAAGGGAGGACAAGGTCATTGTTAACATCGTTATCAGTATCAGAAATCAGATCCTTGTCAAAATGACGACCACTAATATCGCACTTCTCTTCTTCGATATACATGAAATCACAAATATCAATCTCCAGGGAAGTTATTGGATCACCCTTATCAAGGTCTTCAGAAAATACATCATCACAATTAACATCCATTAAAGGGTGGAGTTTGCTTCAACTCCACTTTCCAAGGTATCATCTTCAGCAAGATCCTCACCAGTGTTGCATGACTGGTACTTGTATAAGACTCATCTGGCTATTGACTCGGCAACTCGTATAAGAATCAAGAACGACCCGTATAAGACTCAGCAAAATTTTCTTCCCTCCATTTTCCTTTTCCCTCCACCTGATCTAAAAAAAAAAAAATTAAAAAATCAAAATTTGATGGTCTTGATAGATCTTATACGAGTCTTCACGAGTTTAATGCGAGTTGTATGTGAGTCAACGAGTTGAATACGAATCAACCAGATTCCGAGTAAGATGCACGGGTCCTATGCGAGTGAGTTGTTTTGGTATAAAACTCGTCAAGACACGTGAGCTTGACAAGTTTTATAAGGGTCGTGCTTCACTGATACTCACCATGCTTCATTCCTAGATATCTTCAAGGTCACTTTCAATGTGTTCATTTTGATAATTCAGAAAGGACTCTCCCTTTTCTCATGGTATTCTTCTTTATTACAAGCCTGATTTCTTTCATTAATAGAATGATCAAGATGATCAAATGTGATGTTTTCTTTTGGATGGCATTGATCTTCTTAAACTTCTTCAACATAATGGAGGAGGCACTCCTCTTGGAGAGTCGTGGTAAAATCTCAAAGGACAACTTCAAAACGACGCATTGGTCCCCAATAATTAAGAAAATCTTCAATGAATACCTTGATGGAAGGGATTCTTTTACATTTACAAGAACGTTTAAACCAGTCTCTTTGATCAGCCCCAAAGGAATTAATGAAAAACCTCATGAGAGCATCCTCATGAACCATGTTGATCTATGAGGTATACTTGATAAATTTGACAACATGATCCATAGTTGAAGAAGGATCACCATCAAATTTGGAACATTTGTCACAGAACTTGTATCCCATCAATTTGGATATCCAAGAGTATCCTTGACATCCAAAGCAAGGTACATCTCATGCAAATCCTAAGGAGCCATTGCCTTGAGTCTTTCTTAGCAACCACATGGGGAATCGCAAGGGTGAATTTAAAATGCCTTAAGAGATGCTTGCTTCACCCTACAAGCAATGAAACTTTGAAGCTCAATAAAGAATTAGGGCTTCATTCTTGCAATGGAGTCACCAGATGAGCAGATTTATCAAGGAAATGAAGCTTAGACTTCATATTTCAAGGAGATTGACTCAGATCCTCCCTAGCAACGACGCTAGAAATGTTCCCTCAAAATCTAGCAAGTCTTGTAAGGGGAGCTTACAAGACAATAGTTGCACAGTGGACCAAGGGAAAACACTATGAGGTGTGGCCTACTATCACCACAACCACTACCTCCTACTCTTTTGTGGACTTTCACCACTATGGAGGCTTCCTTATATCAGGTCACCTAAAGGATTTATCAAGTCTAAGGGATAAAGGTGACACGGATAGACCAAGGAGGGTAGTTCTTCTTAAGGACAAGGCTCAGCTAGGACAACAAGGTAGTTAGCATCCTCCAAAAGGCCTAATTAGGACAAAACATGACATAGGGCTTTAGAATTAGCAAAGTTAATAGGCTTACTAGGATCGCAAGGCCATGAAAATCCTTCCAATAGATATATACCTTCAATTTATGGAACCAAAACCCTTCAACAAGCCCCAAGTTGAAGCCTAGGGAAAACTAGGGCTTTTCTAGTGTGAAATCTACCTAGGCAAGGGACGTTTGCACTAAAATAGAGAAATTAACCACGAGAATGACTTGATTTTGAGGCAAATACCTCACCTCCATGTGTTGAATCCCTCTACCAAGGAATGTTTCAAACCCTAGTTTAGAAAAGTGCCCTAGCCCTAGCTAGTGACTTACCTTAAAAAGCTGAAATTCTAGGTTATGGTAGAAGAAGGTGATTTATGAAGATTTTCAAATTGATCAACCATGTAACTAGGGCCAATGCCTTGACCTTCGGTGATGGAGTCTAAGGGATGGTTAAAGATGACTAAACCTTGGAAAAAGAGTAAGCGAATATGAAAGCCTAGGCTTCAAACCCTAACTATCACTTTTGTGAGGGTGCAAAGTCAATGGGGAGAGCTAGTTGAAAGGTTCACCCATGGGATTGTCATTCACATTCTATAAGTGGGTAAATGGATGCAATATTATCATCAAGATTCCATATAATAATTTTCAACAATAACTTGCATATAGAAATCTTAGATAATCAACCATTCCATACAATAGCCACAAAATACAAAGAATTATCAAATACAAGGTACACTTACAAAACATAATGCAACAACAAGTCCTTTATTGCTAGAAAATGACAGCTCTAAAGCCAAAGAATAGCTCCATTAGCAAAAATCCACCATAGATCACATCTCCACAAGACACATGTCACAATTCAACTTGACCGAATTTCTCTAAGAGGGTCGAAATAGTCACAAGTGATGATGAACAAATGAGATGAGCATATCCTCTACTTATATGAGGATTAGGTCATCTAACTATGTCTACAAAGCCCCTTAAAAACATGTTTGATTATTAAATGACCTTGGGTCATAAGCTAAGTTGCACAAAGCGCCGAAAAGTTTCGGAGTTTTTGAAATGGGTGCATTTAGATACATCACCTCCCAAAAATGGAAGAGTCGGCCAAAACGTCAGCCAAAATGTCGTATATGTATAGATATATAAAAATAAATTCATAAATGAGTGAATAACACATTATGTTAATGGAGGGGGAAAAACTTTATGGTCAAAGGGACTAGTTGATGAGGGTGTCCACAGCTTGAGTGTAAAAATGTGAGGAGGGAGCATTCGTGGATGCATGAGTTACAAACTCGTTCTTGGTTTTTCCATCCCTCTTCTGTGTCTTTTACTTTTTCTTGATTATTCCTTGTATTACTGCTTATAGAAGGGTTAGAGCTTGCTTTGTATGATGTAAGTTTGATTATCCCTTTAAGATGAGTCAGTTTATTGCTCATTAGGGTTGGGACATGCAAGGGTTCCTTTTTTATGCAGTGCAGCATCATGTGCTCAAGAACCAGGTGGTGACCATATGTCATAGGTAGAACTCATGCTAGGCTTTTGTCAACATGCTAATCTATATGTCTCGGCCATCTTTTGCATTTTATTTTCCTTTCTTTTGTTTCATTGTCGCCATGATAATGCTTTTTCCTTATCTTTTAGCTGCATCAACCTCCCAGGGAAAAGGTTTCGGGCCTTACTCAAGGTATGTAAACATATGAGTGCCAAATCCCCAAGTTCTAATGACAAGTTGTACTCGAAGTATGGAGATGAGATATGGGGCTTGTAATGTGGTACGAAAGGTGTTAAGTATGATATAGGGAAGATGGAACACGCTATCTCAATCATGTTTATCTAGGTAGTGCCCCTCCTATAACCCAAAGGTCCTTAAGGGAGTTCCCACTGGACTATGATCAAAGATTAAACACCCTGGTAAGCTGAGAAAGACTATGATCAAGGTCTATCAATCTCCTCATTAGGTGTTAGATCCCTATATTACTAGTGTAGTCCCTTATTATTGTTAGTGTAGCCCCCTTATTGTTATTGTTTTACCCCTGTAGCCCCCATATTGTTATAATTGTGCCCCATAAAAAGCCACTATTATTATTGTTGTGACCTTACATTATTATTGTTAGGTCGGCTAGAATTATATTGTGACCCCATGGACTCCTATATATAGAAAGGAGGTTTTGTCATTTGTATCATCCAAGAATTATTCATATATGTAATGTAAAGAAGGTTGTTAGGTCCTTATATTACTAGTATAGTCCTTTATTGTTGCTATTGTAACCCCCTTATTGTTATTGTTGTACCCCTGTAACCCCCATATTGTTATTATTGTGCCCTTACATTATTATTGTTAGGTCGGCTAGGATTACATTGTGGCCCCACTAGGATTACATTGTGGCCCCATGGAATCCTATATATAGAGTGGAGGTTTTGTCATTTGTATCATCCAAGAATTGTTCATTTATGTAATGTATTGGAGGTTGCCCCCTCAAAGTGGCTATTTCTAAGGCGTGATCTCTCTTTTCTTCTATTTTTGGAGCTGGTTTCATAACATTTGGTATCAGAGCTTTGGATTCTAGGGTTTCGCTGCTCCAAACAGGTCATCGTGGAATTTTCACAATAACTTTTTTTCTACGAAGGTTCAGAAGCTGAAATTTTTAGAGTGCGAAGCAAAAATCCTGAGGAACATCGTCGCAAAATTTCAGAGCTTGGTTCGCAATATTTTTGGAGATATGAGCTGTGGAAGTTAGGGCTTTTTGCAGGCTCCTGAATTTCACCTAAACAGGTCATCGTAGAATTTTCACTATAACTTTTTTTCTACGGGGGTTCAGAAGCTGAAATTTTCACAAAGCGAAGCTGAAAGCCTGAAGAACCTCCTATAAAAATTTCAGATCTTGGTTCGCAATATGTTGGGAGATATGATCTGTGGAAGTTAGGATTGTTTCAGGCTTCTGAATTTCATCTTAAAGAGGTGACCATGGGAAAAACATCATAAATCTCTCTCTGAGCATCAGATTGGGATTCTGTAAAAAGTGGTCGAAAGCACACGGACTGTAGTGTTTGCTATATCAATTTTAGAGACGCAGGAGGAAACAATGACACGTGGCAAGTCGTACAAGTTCGCTCTACTGAACCAGTCCATAATTAGGTCATTGTAGGAGATTGGACATACCTTTGTCTTCAAGAATCCAAATCAGGTCAGACCTGTGGCATTCGAAAGAAGATTCAGAGGGCTACTTCAGGGCCAAATTTCAGATATTGAAGATCCAAAATCACAGAGATAATTCCGTTTCAATATCGAGCTCTGCAAAATCAAGAAAAAGGTGTGTATTTTTTTTCAAATTGCATAAGTCTTGTTTGAAAAATCAGTTTTAAGTGATTCCAAAGGCCTATTGAGCATAGATATCAGTATTGGGTTCTAAAATGCCTCCTTAAAAGAATACAACACCCATTAAGCCCTCAGAGTACTCTATTATTACTCATGAAGATGAAGAATTGCAACATTATCTATCAAAATTACAAGAGCAAGTGCACCAAAATTCGCTCTCGCAAAGAGCAACAAAAAATGAAATGGATGTTTTGAAGAAAAGCGTGGAAGTTAAGATGGATGGTTTGAAGAAAGGCGTGGAAGCTACGATGGATGGTTTGAAGAATGGTATGGAAGAAAAAATGTATGGTATGGAAGAAAATATGGAAGGCTTGAAGGAAGACATGGAAGGTTTGAAGGAAGGTTTGTCAAAGTTGATACAAGATATGATTCCTAATGGCGAAAAGATAGTAGAGGAAACTCATGATGAGAACAAATAAATGTTAATCGTGATTTCATAAACTCTAATGTTGGATTAAAGAACCACCATATTCCAAAGATGGATATGAGGAAGTTTGATGGCAAGGATCCCGTAACATGGATACTACAGATGGAGCAATATTTTGATCTCAATAATGTGCAAAACACACAAAAAGTACGCATTGCAACTTTACATTTAGAACAAAATACATTTGTATGGTATCAATGGCTTTGCTCCCGTAAAAAAATTGTCACTTGGTCAATTTTTACGGAGAAAATGATAGCACATTATGAGGATACAAAGAGCAACACCTTCTTTAGCCAATTGATAAATCTCAAACAAAAGGGTTTAGTGGGGCAGCGCATTGAGGACTTCCAAAAATTGAATATAAGGGTAATTGATATTCCGGAGGAACACAGGATTGATCTCTTCATAGGCACTCTAAAGGATAACATCCAACATGAAGTTCGTGTTTTGGAACCTGATTCATTGGAGAAGGCATTCAGGTTGGCAAGAAAAGTTGAATGTAAAATTATGGCGACAAAGAAGCCTACCACTCAATTCTATAAAGAAGGAAGTGTTGCTACGCCTAGACTTCGACAACCTACAAGGTTGAGACCACAACAATTGGAAGAAAAAAAGAGCAAAAGGGCTTTGCTACAGTTGTGATAGCAAATACACTAAAGGTCATAAGTGTGCTGAGAAGAAATTATTTTACATAGATTGTGAAGAGGAGGAAGAAAATGAACAAGAAACTTCAAAAGAAGAGGATATACACTAGGAAGCAACCCTAGAAGAAGAAGGAATGAGTCCGACCATATCATGTAATGCATTGGCAGGAATTACCACTCCTCAAACTCTCAAGATAGAAGGACATATCAAGAAGAAAAAGGTAATAGTGTTGATTGATTCAGGTAGTACCCATAATTTTTTTCATTCTAAGGTAGCCAAGGAATTGAAATTTTTTCCTATACCCACCACCATAATGTCAAGTGATGGTTGCAAATGGAGGGACTATAAATTGCTCTGGAAAATTCCATAATATCAAGCTAACCATGGGGGAATATGTATTGAATATTCCAATGCTTTCCATTCCTATGGGAGGTGTTGATGTTGTACTAGGAGTACAATGATTACAATCTTTGGGGACGGTAGCTTTTAATTTTCAAGAACTTTTCTTGAAATTTTTTTCAGAAGGAAAGGAAGTCAAATTACGGGGTATTGAAGGGAAGCCAGGAAGGATAATAAGCTCTAATATCATGACAAAGCTTCTAAAGAAAGAACAACGAGGCGTAATTGCACAATTATGCTCACTAGAAGTTCCGACATCAAAATCATCTATTTCTGCAGATCTCCAACAAGTCTTGGACAATCATTCCAAGGTGTTTGAAACTCCCAAAGGACTCCCACCTATTCGTGATCACGATCATGCTATTCATTTGATTCTAGGAAGTGTTCCTCCAAACATCAGGCCTTATAGATATCCTTACTTCCAAAAGAGCGAAATTGAACATATGATTGCAAAAATGTTAGAGGCGGGTATAATTCAACCTAGTCAAAGTTCTTTCTCTGCTCCTGTAGTATTGGTACACAAGAAGGATGGATCATGGTGAATGTGTTCGGATTATAGGGAGTTCAATAAGCTCACCATTAAAGATAAATTTCCCATTCCTGTGATTGATGAATTATTGGATGAATTACATGGAGCAATTTATTTTACCAAGTTGGATCTTCGTTCAGGATATCATCAAATTAGAATGAAGACTGAAGATATTCCGAAAATAGCATTTCGAACTCATGAGGGTCATTATGAATTTTTGGTCATGCCTTTTGGCCTTACCAATGCGCCTTCTACATTTCAAGGGTTGATGAATTCCATTTTCAAACTCTTCTTTAGAAAAATTGTGCGAGTATTTTTTGATGATATACTAATCTATAGCAAGTCTTGGAAGGATCATGTTCAACATGTTGACAGGGTGCTCAAACTATTGGAGGAGAAACAATTATATGCAAAAACATCCAAATGTTCCTTTGGAGTACAAGAGGTGGAAGATCTGGGTCATATTGTATCTTACGAGGGTGTTAAGATAGACCCTAACAAAATTAAATCCATTAAGGAATGGAAAGTCCCCACAACCATAAAGTAGTTGCGCGGATTTCTCAGGTTAACAGGGTATTATCGCAAGTTTGTTAAGAATTATGGGATAATCACAGCACCTCTAACATCATTATTGAAGAAAGATGCATTTTCATGGACTCCTGAAGCAACTAAGGCCTTTAAACATCTTAAAGAGGCAATGTGCCTAGCACCAGTCTTAGCTACGCCAGACTTCACAAAAACCTTTATTGTGGAATGTGATGCCTCAGGAAATGGAATTGGTGCCGTTTTAATGCAAAAAGAAAAACCCATTGCTTTTGAAAGTCGTTCAATCAAAGGAAAGTATTTACAAAAGGCTATTTATGAGAAGGAAATGTTGGCAATACTACATGCAGTAAAGAAATGGAGACCTTACCTAATGGGAAGACACTTCAAGGTAAAAACTGATCATGATAGTCTTAAACACTTTTTGGAACAAAGACTATCTTCGAAAGAGCAGCAAAAATGGGTCACAAAGATGTTGGGTTATGACTTTGAAATCCTCTACAAAAAAGGGAAGCTAAATGTTGTTGCAGATGCACTCTCAAGAAAGGATGAAGAGGTGGAAGCATTGCTTTGTGCCATTTCTATTATCCAACCAGATTGGATAACCGAAGCAAGGGATGAACGGAAGAAGGACGAAGAAGTTTGGACACTCATTCAAAAGTTGCAGCAAGATCCTAGTACATCTGATACATTTAGTTGGAAAAATGATTCCTTATGGTACAAATATCGCTTATATATTTGCAAGAATTCACAACTAAAACAAAAGATTCTTTTGGAATTGCACACTTTTCCTTTAGGAGGACACTCGGGATTTTTAAAAACTTACCATAGGGTGAAGAAAGAATTTTTTTGGGATGGCCTTAAATCTGATATTCAAAAGTTTGTGGCGGAATGTTTTGTTTGCCAGCAGAATAAAGTGGAAACAATTAAGACCCCGGGACTTCTACAACCTTTATCCATTCCAAGTCAACGTTGGGAGGAGATTTCAATGGATTTTATCACAGGTTTACCTAAGTCTGAAGGAAAAAGTGTCATCATGGTGGTAGTTGATAGACTTACCAAGTATGCACACTTTTGTGCATTATCTCATCCATTTAAAGCAAATACAATTGCTACTACATTTATGGATAGAATTCAAAAGCTACATGGAAGCCCAAGGGTTATTGTGAGCGACAGAGATCCCATTTTTACTGGAAATTTTTGGACGAAGTTATTTTCTTGTTTGGGTACTCAATTAGCTCATAGCTCATCTTATCATCCTCAATCTGATGGTCAAACTGAGATAGTAAATAAATGTTTGGAAGGATATCCTCGTTGTTTTGTATCTGATAAACAAACACAATGGGTCAAGTGGTTACCTCTCGCTGAATGGTGGTATAACACTTCCTTCCATACTGCAGCAAAAATGACCCCATTTATGGCACTTTATGGATATCATCCATCGTCCATCACATCTTCTTTAAGGGAAAATTCTAGTGTTCAAGCAATGGAGGATCACATCGAGCATCAACAAGAAGTTCTCCAACTCTTAAAGGATAACCTAAATTTGGTACAAGATCGAATGAAATAACAGGCAGATCAACATCGCAGTGAGAGAAGTTTTGATGTGGGAGACTGGGTATTTTTACAGCTACAACCATACAAACAAATGTCCCTCAAGCTAAGAAGGATAATTAATTATCGCCAAAGTACTATGGTCCTTACAAGGTGTTGCAAAAGATTGGTACTATGGCATACAAATTGGAGCTTCCTGCTTCTTCACGAGTGCATCTAGTTTTCCATGTTTCATGCTTAAAAAAGGTTATAGGGGACAAGCTTCCAGTTCAAACAATATTACCAGAACTTACTGAGGAAGGAAAAACCATATCGGAACCTGAAGTAGTCATGGAAACAAGAACTCGACAGCTACGAAATCGATCAATTTCAAAGTATCTCATCAAATGGAAGAACTTACCCACTGAAGATTCTACATGGGAGGATGAGAATTTTATACAGAAGCACCCGGAGCTACTCAAGTGTTGAGGACAACACTTTTTTTGAAGGAGAGGGGCATGTTAGGTCCCTATATCACTAGTATAGCCCCTTATTATTTTTAGTGTAAACCCCTTATTGTTATTATTGTACCCTTGTAACCCCCATTTTGTTATTATTGTGCCCTTAAATTATTATTGTTAGGTCGGCTAGGATTACATTGTGGCCCACTAGGATTACATTATGGCCCCATGGACTCCTATATATAGAAAGGAGGTTTTGTAAATTGTATCATCCAAGAATTGTTCATTTATGTAATGTATCGGAGGTTTCCCCCTCGAAGTGGCTATTTCTAAAGCGTTGATCTCTCTTTTCTTCTATTTTTGGAGTTGGTTTCATAATAGAGGTTGCCCCCTCGAAGTGGTTGATTTCAAAGGCATTGATCTCTCTTTATTTCTTCTATTTTGGGAGTTGATTTCATAACATTTGTTATCAGAGCTTTGGATTCTAGGGTTTCGCTGCTTCGAACAGGACATCGTGGGATTTTTACTATGACTTTTTTCTATGAAGGTTCAAACACTGAAAAAAAGCCATTTGTGAAAAATCCTAAGGAAGTTCATGTAAAAATTTCAGAACTTGGTTCGCAAAATTTTCGGAGATATGACCTATGGAAGTTAGGGTTTTTGCAGGCTCCCAAATTTCATCTCAAAGAGGTGACCTTGGGAAAATCATCATGACTCTCTCTTTGAGCATCGGATTAGAATTTTGTTAGAAGTGGTTGAAAGTACACAGACTGTAGTTTTTTGTGTATCAATTTCAAAGTTGAAGGAGGAAATAGTGACACGTGGCACGCTGTACAAGTTCGCTCTACTGAACTAGTCCATAATTAGGTCATTGTGAAAGATTGGGCATAACTTTCTCTTGAAGAATTCAAATCAGGTCAGACCTGTGGCATTGGAAAGAAGACTCAGAGGGCTATTACAGGACCAAAGCTTAAATCTTGGGGATCCAAAATTATAGAGATACATCAGTTTCAATATCGAGCTCCTCAAAAGCAAGAAAAAGGTGTGTATTTTTTTCAAATTGCATAAGTCTTGTTTGAAAAATCAGTTTGAAGTGATTCCATGGGCATATTGAAACACAGATATCAATATTGGGTTCTAAAATGCCCACTAAAAAGAAATCAACACCCATTAAGCCTTCAGAAGGCTCGACTATGACTCATGAAGAGGAAGAAGTGCAACATGACATATCAAAATTACAAGAGCAAGTGCACCAAATTTCGCTCTCGCAAAGAGTAACAAAAAATGAAATGGAAGTTTTGAAGAAAGGCGTGGAAGCTAAGATGGATGGTTTGAAGAATGCCATGGAAGCTAAGATGGATGACATCGACTAAAAATGAAAGACATGAAGAATGATCTAAAAGCAGACATGGAAGGTTTGAAGGAAGGTTTGACAAAGTTGATATAAGAACTGATTCCTAATGGCGAAAAGATAGTAGATGAAACTCATGATGAGAACAAAATAAATGTTCATCGTGATTTCATAAACTCTAATGTTGGATTGAAGACCCACCACATTCCAAAGATCGATATGAGGAAGTTTGATGGCAAGGATCTCGTAACATGGATACTACAGATGGAGCAATAATTTGATCTCAATAATGTGCAAAACACACAAAAGGTACGCATTGCAACTTTATATTTAGAACAAAATACATTTGTATGGTATCGATGGCTTTTCTCCCGTACAAAAATTGTCCCTTGGTCAATTTTTATGGCGGAAATGATAGCACATTAAGAGAATACAAAGAGCAACACCTTCTTTAGCCAATTGATAAATTACAAACAAAAGGGTTCAGTGGTGGAGCACATTGAGGACTTCCAAAAATTGAATATAAGGGTAGTTGATATTCCAAAGGAACACAGGATTGATGTCTTCATAGGGACTTTAAAGGATAACATCCAACATGAGGTTCGCCTTTGGGAACCTGATTCATTGGAGAAGGCATTCAGGTTGGCAAGAAAAATTGAATGTAAAATTATGGACACAAGGAAGCCTACCGCTCACATCTATAAAGATGGAAGTGTTGCTACTCCTAGACTTCCACAACCTACAAGGTTGACACCACAACAATTGGAAGAAAAAAGGGGCAAAATGGCTTTGCTACAGTTGTGATAGCAAATACACTAAAGGTCATAAGTGTGATGAAAAGAAATTATTTTACATAGATTGTGAAGAGAAAGAAAATGAACAAGAAACTTCAAAGGAAGAGGATATACATCCAGAACCAACCCTAGAGAAAGAAGAAATGAGTCTGACCATATCCTGTAATGCATTGGCAGCAATTATAACTCATCAAACTCTCAAGATAGAAGGACATATCAAGAAGAAAAAGGTAATAGTGTTGATTGATTCGGGTAGTACCCATATTTTTATTCATTGTAAGGTAGCCAACGAATTGAATTGCTTCCTATACCCAGCACCAGAGTGTCAAGTTATAGTTGCAAATGGAGGAACTATAAATTGCTCTGGAAAATGCCATAATATCAAGCTAACCATGGGGGAATATGTATTGAATATTCCAATGCTTTCCATTCCAATGGGAGTTGTGGATGTTTACTAGGAGTACAATGGTTACAATCTTTGGGGACGATAGCTTTTAATTTTCAAGAACTTTTCTTGAATTTTTTTTCGGAAGGAAAGGAAGTTGAATTATGGGGTAAGGAAGCCGGGAAAGATAATAAGCTCTAACGTCATGACAAAGCTTCTGAAGAAATAACAACGAGACGTAATTGCATAATTATGCTCACTAGAAGTTCCAACATCAAAATCATCTATTTCTCCAGATCTCCAAAAAGTCTTGGACAATCATTCCAAGGTGTTTGAAACGACTCCCACCTATTCGTGATCATGATCATGCTATTTGTTTGATTCTAGGAAGTGTTCCTCCAAACATCAGGGCTTACAGATATCCTTATGTCCAAAAGAGAGAAATTGAACGTATGATTGCATAATTGTAGGCTGGTATAATTCAACCTAGTCAAAGTTCTTTCTCTGCTCCAATAGTATTGGTACACAAGAAGGATGGATCATGGCGCATGTGTCCAGATTATAGGGAGCTCAATAAGTTTACTATTAAAGAAAAATTTCCCATTCCTGTGATTGATGAATTATTGGATGAATTAGATGGAGCAATTTATTTCACCAAGTTGGATCTTCGTTCAAGATATCATGTAATATTCCCAATTAGCTTTGCTAATTGGAATATTGCATTTTTGCTTTATTTTGCTGCTTTAGATAGAAATAATAAATAAAGTGAGAAATAAGAGGGGTCACCTCACTTTAGTCACCTCACTTTATAATAAAGTGTTCTTTTTCCTAGTAGATTGACGTTGTAACTTAGAGAGGGGGCCTTGGGGGTCCACGTGGATGTGCATTTTTGCTTTATTTTGCTGCTTTAGATAGAAATAATAAATAAAGTGAGAAATAAGAGGGGTCACCTCACTTTAGTCACCTCACTTTATAATAAAGTGTTCTTTTTCCTAGTAGATTGACGTTGTAACTTAGAGAGGGGGCCTTGGGGGTCCACGTGGATGTGATGAGGGGAGGCATCAGGCTAACCCAAGGTAAACTGCGCAGATCCAGGGTGAGTTAAGTTTTGGAGGGAGTTTGATGTTATAAAAGGAGAGGCTCTCACCTCATTTGATCATTCATGATTTGATATTCTTATTGATAGCTAGACTTTGTCTGCTTCAGCACGCCGGTTGTTCAGTCGGTCTGCAGCACTGCTTAGTGCACGAGTGTCTCCGGTCGGAGATCTCACCCTTAGCCTCGGGGGACTTCGAGTGCCTGCCCTGGTAAGGTTTTTCCGGTTTCACCCTTAGCTTCGGGGGACTTCGAGTGCCCACCCTAGTAAGGTTTTTTCTCGAAGTTCCATCTATGCCCAAAGAAAGAGATGCTGTGCCAGCTTCCCGCACACCGAGAGGAGAAAGCTCCTCATGGGTCGCAGCAGCAAGAGAAGGGAAGGACGCCGATTCTCAAGGAGATGGACGCTGTCTCATCCGGAGAGAGGACGCTGATCCTTGCAGGAGAGGAAGGACGCTGTCCAAGGAGGACGCAGTTCAGGATTGGCAGAGAAAACGCTGTTTTGGGAGGCAGAAGGACGCTGTCTAGCCCTAGAGTGAGGACGCTGTCCATTTCTGAAGGTAAGGATTGCAGATCTGAAGGCTTATTGTTAGATCCAGCTTTGGGAAGGCTAGATCTTGCAGATCTAGTCCTGTATGTGGCAGATCTAGTCTTGTATGTTGCAGATCTGGGGGTTTTGCACTAGATCCAGCTTGGAGAATTGCAGATCTGAAGAAATATTGGCAGATCTAGTCCAGATCTGAAGGGTTAACATCAGATCCAGCCCTAGAGGCTGTAGATCTGAAGAGATATTGTCAGATCCAGTATAGATCTGAAGGTTTGGTGGCAGATCTGATAGGGGAGGACGCAGATCAGGGAGAGAAGGACGCAGATCTGGTTTGGAGGCTTCAGATCTGTCAGATCTGAGTGTTCTGGAGCAGATCCACTTGGCAGGACGCTGATCTGAGAAGCAGACTTGGGAGAGGCAGGCTCAACAGCGTTTTCTAGCCTTCAGTGGCTGATCTATTGTCTGGAGGGTTTCCTGCGCTGTCACTAGCAGAGACAGCGTTTTCTATTGTGGAGGGTTTGCAGTCTTCAGCCCCAGCACCAGCGCAGTTCATCTTCAGCTTGGATGAGCAGCTAGGACGCTGTCCTTGTTGCAGCCATTTGTCTGTTGAGAGGGTCTCCACTTGCCTAGGGCAAGGATAGGTGCACTTGCTCTGATTTATTGTACTCCTCTCTATGTACTTTCTGATTAATAAAATGGCTCATTTTCTGGTGTTCCATGTGCTATGATTCAGTGATCTGGTTCAGTGTTATATTTTCTATATCTGTATTGGTGTATTTCTGTTTATTACTAGTTATTCCCCTTTGGCGATATTACAGTGGTATCAAAGCATAGTTCTGGCTCAGCCTGTGGTGCTAGCAGTCTATGACATCCAGAGGTCACCCCCGTTTCTTTGGGGGCAGTGATTCTGATTCAGAGACAGAGAGACAAAATCCAATGGAGGCCATGTTTGCAAAGTTTGCAGAGAAGATGGATGTATTCATGCAGGATATGAAGAAGATTGCAGAGGGGACGCAGAAGGAACCCCCTAGGGTTTTTCAGGTAGGGGAAGGATCGGGAACGTCTAGTTGCATACCAGATGCTATTCCCATTGTGACAGCGCAGAAGGCCGATTCCATGGACACGCGACCTACCATGCCTACTTTCCCGGTAGAGGAAGTGGAGCAAACGGCATCGAGAGATGGGGGTCTCGACCTTCATGCAGTTTGGTTTGCAGATTGGCGAAGCATGGGACAGGAATTCATGGATGCTCTCCCTTTCAATCAATATCTGCAGTTCCGAAGCGGCGGTAAGCCTCATGATCGAAATAAGGGACGGGGTTCCCACCGTGATAGTAACCGTGCAGCCAGCAAATTTCATTTGCCGATGTTTGATGGGTCACCAAAGACCACAGCCAGGTCTTGGGTGGAGAAACTAGACCTCTATTTTCAGCTTAACCAGATGCCGGAGAAGGAGGCCATTAAGATGGCTGCATTACATCTAGAGGGTGAGGCCCAGAACTGGTGGTTTCATGGGTTGGCCACACTGGGGCATTCCACAGTGACTACATATGCTGAGTTCACCAGGAGGGTGGTGAAACGTTTTGATCAGAAGGACCCAGATCAGCCTTTCCTCGAGCTGACCAAGCTCAAACAGACAGGTGGTGCAGAGGCATACATCTCAGACTTTTTGAGGGTTTCAGTGATGGTTCCTGACATATCAGCAGCTCGGTTGGTCACGATGTTCCTGGACGGGCTATCAGAACCACTTCGTGGTCTAGTCCGCTCAAACAAACCGGCTACACTTCAGGATGCTATCAGCAGGGCCCGTGACCTACAGGATGTGTTGCCCAGGACTCGGCCACCTTATCCCCAGAGACAGGCTTTCCAGCCTAAGGGTAAGGACACGAGGGTTCCGCCTCCCAAGGCGAATCCCGAACGAGGACAGTATGATGATGAGGCTAGGAGAGAGCTGAGACGGAAGCGATTGTGCTTCACCTGCCAGGAGCCATGGGCACCAGGACACAAGTGCACAGCAGGGAAGGCACATTTCATAGAGGTCTTCTCCGAGGGCAGTGGAGAAGAGGATGAGTTGGATGATGAGGAGGCAGGAGAGTGTTATGCAGCGCAGAGTGCTTTACCGCCTCCACCACCCGATGCAGGAGAGGCATCATTTGCACCTACTGGGGGAGCTCTAGCAGCATTAGGAGGAGTCCCCAAGTATCTGACATTGCGCGTACGTGGGACAGTGCGGGGACAGCGTGTCTCAGTTCTAGTTGATAGTGGGGCCACCCACAATTTCATCGATGCCCAGATGGTCGCACGGAGAGGCATACCCATGGAGAGCTTCGATGGGTTTTCGGTTTTGGTCCCAGGAGATCAGACCATGGCTTGTGCTCGATATGTACCAGAGTTATCAGTGACGATGGGCACCTATACTTTGACTGATCACTTCTTTGTGGTGGACATTCCGGACACCAATGTGATATTGGGAGTGCAGTGGCTTATCACTCTAGGGAAGGTCACAACAGATTGGAAGGCCTTGGAAATGGAGTGGGATGATCCCAAGACAGGAAGGCATGAGAAGATCCGAGGGCAGAACACATATCCGCCCTGCATTAAGATCGGCACAAAGATGGATGCGACATTCACAGGGAGATATAGGTGGAGTGTGCGTCGAGCCGCGGCTTCATGAGATAGTAGATACGGTAGGGGCTGGGCACCCCGATCTGGCGACTCTTCGACACAGTATGCGTATTTTGCTATTCCACTGCAGACCCACCGGGACCGGGGGTTTGAGCACACGATTGAAGTTGGAGTGTGGGATACTAGGCAAGATCACCACCCCTTATCCTGGCATCCCAAGGCCAGACGGATGAGATAGAGCGGCCATTCAGAGCTCTGCCACACTCTCGGGCACATCTTGCACCAACATCTGTTCTGGCTTCTTCAGTAGTGCCGGTGAAGAAGAAGGATGGCACATTACGCATGTGCATTGATTACAGAGCTCTGAACAAGAAGACTTTGAAAAACAGGTACCCCATTCCCAGGATCGATGAGTTGAAGGACGAGTTGAGAGGAGCACGATTCTTCTCAAAGATTGATTTGAGGTCCGGGTACCATCAGATACGCATGAGGGAACAGGACATTCCCAAGACTGCTTTCAAGTGTCATTATGGGCACTTTGAGTTTCTGGTTATGCCATTTGGACTGACCAATGCACCTGCCACTTTTCAGTCTTGCATGAACCATATCTTCAGGGATCATCTGAGGAAGTTCGTGCTAGTTTTCTTTGATGATATTCTCATATACAGCAGGACTTGGGAGGAGCACCTCCAGCACATTGAGACGGTCTTGCGCATTCTGGAGGAGCAGCAGTTCTTTGCCAAACTCTCCAAGTGTGAGTTTGGATTGACAGAGATGTTGTATTTTGGACACATCATAGGAGTGGACGGGGTGAGAGTCCATGACGAGAAGATCCGGGCCATCAGCGACTGGCCTGAGCCGCGGAATGTGACAGAGCTTAGAGGATTCATTGGTATCTGCACTTACTACAGGAAGTTCGTCAAGGGCTTCTCACAGCTTGCTGCACCCCTCACAGAGCTGACGAGGAAGGGGGCATTCAGTTGGACGGATACCGCCCAGCAAGCTTTTGATAAGCTCAAGGAGGTGATGAGTAGTTGTCCGGTGCTGGCATTGCCCGATTTCACTCAGCCCTTTATCCTAGAGTGCGATGCATCAGGGGAAGGGATTGGAGCAGTTTTGATGCAGGAGGGTCATCCGATTGCATTCGAGAGCCGAAGCTCCTTCCACACGAGAGACTTTACCCCATCTATGATAAAGAGATGTTGGCCATCATGCATGCATTGGCCAAATTCCGGCAGTACTTGGTAGGCGGCAGATTCAGAGTCAGGACAGATCATAACAGCCTGAAGTACTTTCTGGAGCAGAAGCAGTTATAGGAGAGGCAGCAGAAGTGGATCAGCAAGATCCAGGCCTACGATTTTGACATAGAGTATGTCAAAGGGAAGAACAATGTGGTAGCAGATGCCCTTTCCCGTAGACCAGCCACATTATCCCTCATGAGCTTGGACGCTGATTGGAAGGCTCGACTACTAGTTGAGTATTCCAAGGATAGATTTGCATGCGAGGTGCTGGATGGACAGGTAGCGGATAGCAGATACAGGGTAGCAGATGAGGTCATCTATTACAGGGATCGGATCTTCTTGACTGAGGGATCTCAGCTTAAGGAGAAAATACTCCATGCCTCTCATGATTCACCATTGGCGGGCCATCAGGGGTTCACCAAGATGTACAGGGCCATCCGAGAGAGATTTGCATGGAAGGGCCTCAAGGAGGACGTACTCCAGCATGTTCGGGAGTGTGAGGTTTGCCAGCGGAACAAAGGAGAGATGAACCATCCCGCAGGGTTGTTGCAGCCGCTTCCCATTCCCGAGGGGAAGTGGGAGAGTGTTTCGATGGACTTCATCACGGGTTTGCCCACAGTGCAAGGCAAGGACTGCATCTTCGTGGTAGTTGACCGGCTAACGAAGTATGCTCACTTCTTCGCCATTTCGGCACACTACACGGCAGCACAGGTGGCAGAGTTGTTTTTCCGGGAGGTTTTCAGATTGCATGGTCTACCCAAGACCATTGTTAGTGACAGGGACAGCCGCTTTATGGGTGGATTTTGGCAGGAGCTCTTTCGACTAGTAGGGACCGAGTTGACACCGAGCACCAGCTATCATCCCCAGACGGACGGGCAGACAGAGATAGTTAACAAGTGGCTGGAGGGCTACTTGCGTAACTACGTCAGTGGGCAGCAATGAGCGTGGCTGAAATGGCTACATCTGGGCGAGTACTGCTACAACACAACCCATCATATGTCTATCGGTATGACACCTTTTTATGCATTGTATGGATATCATACCTTATCTTTTGTGGATGTGATGTTTGGGGTTAGCAGGGCTCCGCGAGCCAAACTATGGATCCAAGAGAGCCAAGACATCCTTCGGACTCTCAAGGACAACATAGCCACCGCACAAAATCAGCAGAAATTATATGCAGACAGGGGCCGAGTAGAGAGACACTTTGAGGTAGGGGATTTGGTCTACCTACGGTTACAGCCATACCGCCAGTCTTCACTCAAACAGAAGGGGGCAGAGAAGCTTAAGCCTCGTTTTTATGGACCATACAGGGTGATTCGTAGGATCGGACAGGTTGCATATGAGCTGGAGTTGCCCCAAGGCAGCCGGATTCATAACATTTTCCATGTATCATGCCTAAAGAAGGCACTGGGCCAGCATGTGACAGTCACCGGGGAGCTACCTCCGACAGATGATGAGGGGCACTTGGTATTACAGCCAGAGGCCATTATTGACACCAGGGAGAGACAGCTGCGGAGCAGGAAGATCAGAGAGTTCCTGGTAAGATGGAAGAATCTGCCAGATGAGGATGCCACTTGGGAAGATGAGAAGATCTTACAGCATCCCTCACTTCAGTTGCTTGAGGACAAGCAACGTTTTGCCGGGGGAGACTGTAATATTCCCAATTAGCCTTGCTAATTGGAATATTGTATTTTTGCTTTATTTTGCAGCTTTAGATAGAAATAATAAATAAAGTGAGAAATAAGAGGGGTCACCTCACTTTAGTCACCTCACTTTATAATAAAGTGTTCTTTTTCCTAGTAGATTGACGTTGTAACTTAGAGAGGGGGCCTTGGGGGTCCACGTGGATATGATGAGGGGAGGCATCAGGCTAACCCAAGGTAAACTGCGCAGCTCCAGGGTGAGTTAAGTTTTGGAGGGAGTTTGATGTTATAAAAGGAGAGGCTCTCACCTCATTTGATCATTCATGATTTGATATTCTTATTGATAGCTGGACTCTTGTCTGCTTCAGCACGCCGGTTGTTTAGTCGGTCTGCAGCACTGTTTGGTGCACGAGTGTCTCCGGTCGGAGATCTCACCCTTAGCCTCGGGGGACTTCGAGTGCCGGCCCTGGTAAGGTTTTCTGGTTTCACCCTTAGCTTCGGGGGACTTCGAGTGCCCGCCCTAGTAAGGTTTTTCTGAGTTCCATCTTTCAGTTCCAGCAGCGGAGCAGCAGCAGTTTCTGAAGCATATCTGAGGAGGAGAAAGCCCTCTTGTGGCTGCGCAGAGCAAGAGAAGGAAGGACGCTGATTCTTGAAGGAGAAGGACGCTGTCTCATCTGGAGAGAGGACGCTGATCCTTGCAGGAGAGGAAGGACGATGTCCAAGGAGGACGCAGTTCAGGATTGGCAGAGAAAACGCTGTTTTGGGAGGCAGAAGGACGTTGTCTAGCCCTAGCGTGAGGACGCTGTCCATTTCTGAAGGTAAGGGTTGCAGATCTGAAGGCTTATTGTTAGATCCAGCTTTGGGAAGGATAGATCTTGCAGATCTAGTCCTGTATGTGGTAGATCTAGTCTTGTATGTTGCAGATCTGGGGGTTTTGCACTAGATCCAGCTTGGAGAGTTGCAGATCTGAAGAAATATTGGCAGATCTAGTCCAGATCTGAAGGGTTAACATCAGATCCAGCCCTAGAGGCTGTAGATCTGAAGAGATATTGTCAGATCCAACATAGATCTGAAGGTTTGGTGGCAGATCTGATAGTGGAGGACGCAGATCAGGGAGAGAAGGACGCATTGTTAAGAAGCTAGTAGAAGATGAAGATATGGCTGATTTGTTAATGTGAAGCTTGCTGCCTTACTTTGATTGATTTGTGACTCATTGCATCTCCTTGGAGAGACTCAAGCACTTCAGTCAAGAAGTTATCAACAATTTTCGAAACCCAAATTTTAGAAGATATTATTTTTAATACCAAAATACTATAATACTATAAAATATAGGTGCAATAAACTATTATTTTGATCAACAAGACTCTAAATAAGCATTAATTTGCATCCATTTATATAATTAGTTAAACTAAATTATATAGTTGATAATAGGATAGTAGAATATATTATAGGGTACTTTCAGAATGAAATACATTTTGTTCATTCATTGGAAAGCTTCACAAACCACTGTGATAATAGAGTTCTCAGCGCTAATACAATTATTTTGTCGATCTGTGCATATATTTCTCAATATCCCCTTCCCATATGGGAAAGGAGTGGACTAGTCACTTACCTCACAAGGTCCTTATGGAGTTGTTGTTCCAGGCCACACGTGCACACCATTTTACCAACAAGACAATTTAGTAGACAACTCGACAAGGCCTTGGAGCTGGGTGCCCCCAAATCCACACAGCCAACCATCCATCAGGAGAATTTTTCCATGCCTGGATGTTAGGAGAGCTTGCTCAAATTTGGGCTTCCCACAAGGATCATACTGTAGAGCCCTATCAGTCCCAGACACACTCCAAAGGACATCATCCACTAGTCCAAAAAAAATTTTGCGGTCATTGAGGACTCTAGCAGGGAGACCCCCCTTGATCTAATTGCTCGTCCTCACCTGTCAGCACTAGCATACCATGACTAGTTCAAACTAAAGTTCCTTTGGTCCTCAGATATCATACATATTATCTTTTTCTTGTAATTACTTTATCTCCACTCCGAGTCATGTACTTTCTTATCTTCTCTTGTTGTTCTGCTTCTAGCACAATTAAAAATCTGTTTTGATATGATTTTTAGCATCTTTATAGTCCACACTTCCACACTTCCACATTGTATTTTGGCTAGTGATGTACTCTTATAATCCCATTGACCTAACATTTTCCCCAAGGAAAACCTTGTGGGGAAACCCAAGAGATGCTTCCTCATGTTTGTGGATGGCATCCCTAGTAACCCTGTTCGCTAAAGTCATAGACTAGTGTGCCTAACCAGGAGGGTTGAACTAGGCAGATGCCCAACAACATGAAAAAAAACCAGTTGAGCTAACCCTTGGTCTTCCCATTGACATACTCCTTTGATCATTTGCTGGACATTAATAAACTTATATTATCAAACTTTGGTTTTTACAAATACTGCAACAAAAAAGGTGGTTTGACAAACAATGCAACAAATCAGAACTCATATTTTAATAATTTAGACGATAAGAGGTATTCCAAAAATCATTGACAAAGACAGCCATGCTTTTATCTAGATTTGCATTTGAAAAAATTGTCAACTTATCTGTTATATTGTCAACTTGAAATGTGAAATCCAGATATGAAAACTAGATATGAAAGTATTTCAAAAATCACCTCTTGGGTATTAAAATAAGAATGGAGCTGTACAGGATGGCATCAAGGCCAATGAGAAAAATTACAATTAATT